>JAMKCH010038443.1:0-13888 GCA_023653785.1 Ophioderma brevispina | reverse complement strand
CTGGTCTGAAGATAGGCATGTTAGTAGCAGGCATTTTTGGAGATTTGTACTCCTTGATGCAAAACAAATATTAAAATAAAAACAATTTAATGGTGCCATTTTTTTGTCTTATTTACAAAGTTCCTTAGCACCTTATTGAAGGAATAAAACAATTCTGGTAGAGAATCATGTGATGATTTTTTTTTTGACCAACAATTGCTCTAATGTTGAAAAAACCAAAAGGGATTTTCAAAGTACACTATTTTCCCTCCTGGTTGCACATGGCACATGTATGCAGTACAATCTGTGGCTAAAACAACACTGGTATGATACCTAAATCTGCATTCCTTTAGGAGCAAGAAAGAATATTTAATCCATTTGTGATAAAAGAAATCATACTGCAATACGAATACAACAAAAATAGTTATCAAAATTGACAGAGAGAGACCTATGGACATGTCATTGCTTGTACTGGACTTAGGGAATTTTTCTCCTTTTTCGATCTTGTGCGCTTTATTTTTTGGATATTTTGTGTGCTTTTTCACGCGATTTCAGTTTTTGTTCCTCTTCCCCTACATAAAGAATTCACATTTCCGGATCTTGCTTTTTGTAGCAAATGTGAAATGCATGATAAGGGATTGTGAGTCTTATACTTTGAGGTATACATTCAAATAAGGAAAACAAACAATTCAATGGTTTATTATGGCTATGTTTGAATGATTATGACTGGCCGGCTGTGTGATTGTGAATTCATGGAATATTATAATAGTCACAGGTAAAATTGTCACGGTTATATAAAAAATTTATGTGTTAAAAATAGGATTCTTGTGGGATCACAATTCCTTATTGAGGTGTAATTTCCCCAAACTGTACAGTTAAACCAATGGTCACATATTAATTTTGAATTCATGGCCGCCACAAAAAAAAAAACCTGAATAAAAGACATGTTTCACATTGCACATGCCCTCAATTTCTACTGATGTTGGATTTTTTGCTGGGTTTTTAATGAACTAAAGTGCCCTCCAAGTTAGGTGATATTACCACATCATGAAACCATCTCAACCATCTTGAAACCAACATTTTTACAATTAATTTAGGAATTCCTTTATTATTTTGGCCATACCTGTAAATTACATTTTTTCATAACTTTTTTGTGCAGTTTTTTTAATGCACTGAGTGAATTGTGAACTTTTTGAATGAATATCTTTTTACCATCAAAAACTTGAATTGCGTTTGTCATATTTCTCCAGAATTCACACATTATTGCTTTCACCACCTGAGGTCCGTTCCCGAAAGTGGTCGTACGACAGTCGTACCTCTTTTCTATCGCAACTTTTGCGTAAAGGTCACTTACGAAGTTACTGCGTTCCGAAACTTAGTATGCACTTAATGATTTTCTTCAAAACTTAAGAAAAATATAACGTCTGTCCGTACTAGCACTAGCTATTTCCACGACTGTCATCCGATTCGCTGAAACTTAACTAGTCGCAGGATTATCGTCAGTTACGCGAATTTCCTACGTCTACTCAGTGACGTGACTGACATGTAACGATTAAGTTGATCTATGGAAGAGCTAGTATTCGTGCTTTTATTGGGAAAAGGGATGTTAGCTGTGAATGATGGTAGAGACTATTCCAACCATTTTGATATGCCGCGAGATGAGATCCGGGGGGGGGGGTCACCCTTGTGTTTGGTTTTGGTGTGTGTATGGGGGTGTTGTGGTGGGGTTGTATGTGTGTGTGTATGGTTTTTTGTGATTTGTGTTAGTTCTGTTTTTGTTTTGCTCAGTGTCCCCCAATGAACCGATTTTCAAACTAATTTTGAAGACTTATTAGCCTATCTCTTGTCGCGGATTTTCCTCACAATTTCAAAACATGATTCCTTTTTTTTAATACAAATACCTCTGTTTAAGAAAAGTAAACATGTTATTGGAGGTGATTTTGCTAAAAAAGGTTTCAATACCCAATTCTGTCTACTGAATAAACTACTCTTGTGCACGAGTAGATTGACCCACAACTATATTATTCATGTTATCGAATGAAGAAGAAAACTAATATCCTATACACTATGTGTCCTTGTTTTATACGCGATATGTCCTCGGATGAAAGTGGGATCATCACTTCTAGCATGGCTGGTTAGGATAAGGGTTGGTAGCTAGCAGCTGTAACATCAAGGTTTATGCAGCCGAATTATAAACCAATATAACCATTTTTTGCTCAAGTAACAATAAAAGAAATTTTAGGTAGTTATCATGACCAACTTGACCCTCTAACACGTAATATTTTTCATTGCTCAAACCAACTCTTAATGTGAAATTTAGATACAAACATTCTGGACCCGAGACCAATACAACAACAAAAAATATATACTTATCGCATATTTTAAGAACAATTCTTTAATTCCAGATTTGAATCTACATGGAACATCTTGTTATATCGGTCTATGTTAGATTATATGAGAAAACTTTACATACCGTCCATGTGCCAAGCAAGTTAGTATTCATTGCATCGTGCAGTAATATTTTAAAATGTACAGTTTACCTGTAAGGTATCTATAGAGACTACGTGTAGGGCCTACTGTTAACCCGATATTGCGTTTGAAATTATATTTCTTTTTTAATAAAAGGCCCCTCCCCGAATTTCGGTAAAAACGCAAATAACAAAATAGAAGTATGATTACATCGAACTTGGTCACAGAAATGAACGTAAACAGCTCTAACTCGCAGAGCTATAACTAACGAAATAAAGTCACTATAATAAAAACACATTTCTAACGACAACGAATTAATTAATAACCGTTATGAAAAAAAAGCACAGAAGTTCAATGAAGCAAATAAAAAAAAATATTAAGAGTTTAACCACACACAACCCCAGACCCACCGCGAACAAAAAAATAACGAAATCAACGTGGACCGACACGCAGCGAACCCTGTCCGAGTGTTTTTAATACTTGTCTAAAGTCTATAGCTACCACAATAAAAATCCATTCATACCTAAGGATAATAGGCACTGGTAACATCCAAACGTTTCCCTCAGAGTTTTGCCCCTACGAGCCCAATTTTAATCCAATCAATGAATGGAAATGACCTTTTAATCGGCTTAGTTTATTTTACGTAAGATTGTCGTAGGTTAACCGGTAGAAATGCACTTACGCCCATCTTAAGTACACTGTGCGGGAACGCTACTATCAGGCTCGTAACCAAAATCTTAAGCCGTGCGTAAGAATAAATTTACGATCAGAGTTTTCGGGAACGGACCCCTGGGCACTGCCACCTATGAAACAATTTGTCTGATTAGCTCATCACAGGACACAACACGAGATGACACTCTTTAATACCAACTCAGAATGGTGCGTCTGTATCTAGTAAGACCATATCACCATTCTTACAGTATCTCTGATTTGCCATTACAAATATACCTTCCACTTAAACCCATCGAAATGTGCTTAGATGCTGTAGATTAGGTTAAAGGTCCATGGCCCGATCCTAATAGCCTTGTCCCATGACCCCAATTTTACGGAAGTGGCCCAATTTTCAGTGTATCATCAGAAAGCACTATACTCCCCGCCTAAAAAATCCGAACGATATAAATTCTGTATAAAATGTATGTAGTTGAATTATAATAGAATGCCAGGAGCGTTGTTCTCGTAATGTGTTTGCTTAGTGACCTGTGTCCGTAATGAATTGATAACGAAGCAATGATGTGAAGGTTAGAGATTTATCCATCTGGCTTGGCGCTTTCATTTGAAAGCAAATTTTGAGCACGTTGATGGCCATTTCAACTTCGTTCGGATTTTTTAGGCGGGATATATTTTTCTCATTTATCCTGCGAAATCTTACGGCTAAGGGTGTTTATTTGAATTTATGAGCGAAAATATGCCAATTTTGGTTTACCCAATAGTAATTTTTACCCATCATTCTATGGGGCTTACAAATCACATTTTTAGGTCTTACATCAAAAGGAATTGAAATATCGGCGCAAAAATTTACAGATGGCGTTTTTGGGTGAGTCTTCTATCAAGATGACAACTTCATCTACTTAAATCGGCCATCCCCCTTTAAGTTATTAAATGCTAAGTCTGAATTTTGACTCAATGCTTCAAGAGTCCAAGACCAGTGTTAAAAAATGTGTATCATTAATTTTTGAAAGCATCAGTTCCATTTTAGTTTAGTTTTGACCTCTTATATTGGTTACTAATTACCAACTGAACATATGCCCTTACATATTCCCCTCACTGGCGGCATATTGTTTAAAATACGGTTTGCAGATGTTGAGGCGGTCATACTGTAACAATTTGAATGCCATAGGTGTCCGCCTTTCCTAACTGTATCTTGTTATCCATCAGGTATGCACAGAATTGGGTCTCCTCGTTCTCTCATCCCATATTCGCAGGTCGTGTCGTAATATTTTTAAATTTTTGTGGGTGCTTTAATTGTGATCTTCTTTTCCTAGTGCACCTATGGTAGGGCCTATCTCATAATGCACCTCCTGTGAAATGTAAAGGCCACAAATATTTTGTTTGTGGTGGCCGAGGCCTGTGATTCCATTTGGCTGTTAAATTAACAATATAAGGGAGCAAGCCATTCGGAAATATTTATCCTCAAAATTACTAGTTTAGCCTTCAGTACAATGCAAGTGAACATGTTATGTGCATGTGTAACTGGGTTCTCTTAACACCATTTCTCCTATAGAGAGTTTTATTGGCATACTATGCTGATTGCATTTGAGATTTAGATTAAAATGACTTAAATTTTGCAGTAAGAAATATTCCAAATGAGCGTATGATTCTTTGTTGCTGTAGGAGGACATTTTTTTGTGAATTTAATTATTTCTTCAAAGATCCTCGTATGATTTAATTCCGTTTCTATGACTTCTCCTTTTGTGTGCACATTTATTAAGGGCCATAGATTATACACTTGGTGCCTGGCTATATAAGTAGATTATTTTTTTCCTTTTGAATTTGATTTCTCTCCCCTTAATGTTTGCAGTATACACTAGCTGGAAATTACAAAATCTAAATAATCATACAGGGAAATAAAACTCACCCTGTGCATGCCCAATTCTTGTACATCCCCCCAAAGTGTGAGCGGTGTGCACGGTCCAAATTGCGTTTCGTCATGTAAGTGCAAGAAGTTCAGTGCAATAGCTGCCATGTGATACATCTGTGTGCTGCCACTTATTAGGATAACTCTTGAGTTAATCTTTCCTTGTGTCAGTGGCTCATGAAATGTTTCTTCAGGCAACTGTGTCACCTTAAGAACCATTTCAAGAGCCACTGACCAAAGACTTGGCATTATAGTATGTTAGTTGGAAATTTCTGACAAATGGCAGCTATTGCTCTTACGACCTACTTGCAATCACACAATGATTTATTTTAGCTGTCAATGTTAACTCTGTGAATGCTAACTGCTGAACGTCACAGTGGATCGTGAATGATATTTTAAGCCAATCAGCAATAGGGTAAGAATAGGGGTAGGGTTGAAGAGGGCTAGAGCGTAAGTATTTCAAAGCTGCATTTTAACTGGTTATTGAAAGCTTATATAATATAATTAGCCAATCACAAAGGCTGTATGAAAGGCAGGTAGTAGAAATGCTGTCACTATGAGTTACAATATGCTCATCCACCGAGGACACAGTTCAGTGGGTTTTACTTGTACATACATTGACATGAACTGATCTTGAGTGATCTGTGTATCATATATCATACCCCAAAATCAGGGGGTGTATTTTCTAAATACATTGGTGAATGAAAGCTACTGAGCTGTGCCTAGGAATTGAGATTTTACTAGCTCATAGTGTGTATAAATGGCAGGTAGTGCTCATTTGGTTAAAGTTGTGTCACAAGATTCAATTTCAGGTTTGAAAAATTGACACATTTTCTGTCTGGCTAGACACCCATTAATGTGTGGTGTACTCTGCATATGTCTCACCAGTTTGTTGTTAAACATGATCTTGCACATGTATAGGCGTAATTATAATAGAAAACTATATTCTCATATTATGTAAATATGTACTTTACGATTGCTTTTGTTTATATTTCAGTTCAATTACAGATGTTTATAGCTTTTCATGTTATATATTGTCAGCCCTTAAACGTAGCATGGACAAATAATAGTAATTTGCTTAGAATTTTAGGACACAAAATGTTATATGGGTGCTAGATGTTAGAATGACTCCATTGTGTTATCTCAATATTGTTGCATTCCAACTTATTTTATCACATGATTATCACATGACAGACACATGGTAATCACATGCCAAACACAGGACTACACAGTGTATTTTGATGTGTAGGGCATTGATTCCTGATTTGGTTGTCGTATATGATGTGTTGCATCACCTCTGTGACTTAAATTTTTTTTTTAAATACATGGTAACTAGGGTGTATTTTTCCCTACTGATAGCATCTCATGTGTGGGGTCATGCGGGGGCTCGCCTTCCGTTTAACAGGGTATAGTAAACGTTTATTTTCTGGAGAAGAAAACTGTATTGCCATGATATATCATTATACTGTAGTTGTGAACAAAAACAGCTTTAATTTATTTAACAGTACTGATCCCAAGTAGAACCCTAAGGTGAATGCCAATGTAAGTGCTTCAAATTGATCTGTAAATATTGAGCAAATAATAAATTCATGTAACTTCATTTGTGTAAACATCTTGATGTAAACTATATTTTGAGTTAAGGAGTTAAGTACTAGATACACCCTATGTGCTTTCTGAATCAAAGGAAACCTTATAGAATTTGTGTACTTCTAGATTTGCAATCTTCAAGATCCTTAATCCCTTCCCAAACACACTGCACTTTGATTCTAAATTTGAAATAACCAATAAACTAGGTTGTTTATGCACCAAAGATTTTTATTATTATTAATCTCATATTAGTAGGTTAAGTCATTAGAATCGTACTTGAAGCAGCCAACAAAATGTTGCATTAATTTCATTTTTGTTCTGCATATTTGTATTTTGTGCTTCATACCTTTATTCATTAATCACTTTGTGCAAGTGTTTTATTATTATAAAGTTGTAAAATCATGAGATAATTATACAATATCATTAGCCAACTCTAGCATAATTAATTTAAGTATAACATTCTCAAATTGACACCTTTGCCGTATACTCATTTAGGCATATGCTGAAAAGTGTCACAATGCTTATACTACAATGGCACATGATATTGTATAATTAAACATCAAAGTATATATTGTATATATTTCAGTGTTTCTTTTCATGGCCAAGTTTAAGTGCCATAAACCAAACATGTACATTGTACAGTCATATAATCCTTCGTTCCCAAATCTAGCTTGAATTAATCCTAAGATCAAGGCATCAGGGTTTCTCAATGTTAGGCCAGTGGTTGTCTTTTGGCAGCCTTAAACTCACTATGAGTTACAATATGTTCATCCACCAAGGACACAGTTCAGCTGGTTGTATTTGTACATACATTGACATGAACTGACCTTGTGTGATCTTGGTATCATATATCATACCCAAAAACCAGGGGGTGTATTTTCTAAATACATTAGTGAATTAAAGCTTCTGAACTGTGGCAAGGGAATTGAGATTTTACTAGCTCATAGTGACTATGAGCCAATTCCAATGGCAAGGCTCAGTAACTCATTCACCATGTCATACACCCTCTGGTACGATTTATGATGCCTAGAACACTAACATACTTAGTCTCAAATGTCTTGTTGACCCAAGTGATAATTGGGTAGCTTTTTATTAGCAATATTTCAATTATCACCAAACTTATTGCTAGAACTGCTGGCCCAAACTCATATAGGGTGGACGCAAATAGGGTCAAATCACAAAAAAGAAAAGTCATTCTTATACAAAAAATTCAAAATTATATATTTGTGGCATAGGATCTTGCACTGCCAATCTTCCTCAAGAATGAGTGACTCACCTTCCACAGATAAGGGTCAAAGGTTAGGTAGGAATCAATAAAGGTCATTTTATAAAGAAATATTTTTAAACACTCTTCATGTGCTACGATCGCCAAACATGCTTACAAGAACCATTGGTTAAAGATTGTGTGACCTGTACTCGGCTAAAGGTGAAAGGTCATATAGGGGTTATTAGCGGTTCTTTTGTTTTAAATTTTAAACACTGCAATCCCCAGGATCATCTGCACTCTGTGAAGCACAATCTAGTTTTAACTGTTATCTGTGTTTTAGTGTGTCTGATAATGGTTTAGAAGATCTTGCGTGTACAATCTGAATTACAACAAAGGAGGAAAAATTATAATTTTCTTGTTGAAGTGTAATCTAAATGTTACTGGCCATCTTGTGTGGTGATATACAGTTAGCAGTTGAACACTTTGTTTAAGAGCCACTGGCACATTTTAAAAATGTTGCACCCTCAACATTTTTCAACATCTATATTTTTGCATGGTTGTAAAGCTTTTATATACATTAGCCCTAACCTGAAATGATTAGCCAAATCAGCGTCCTTATGGGTAGAAACAACGATTTTATCATTAATGCCGACATTAATTCAGCAGACAATGAGAAAATTGCGTTTAACACACGAAAACGCACGCGTATGCATTGGTCCAGGGCATGCACCCTGTTTGAACGGTCTGTGACCTTTGTGGTTTTAAATCAATGAGTACGAGTCTTAGATATTCATGTAATATACACATTGGTTGAGTTAAAGTTATGGTAAAACTTAAAAAGTTAGTCTACAAATTACCGGAATGTCTTCATCTAGATACCTTTTTTGAGTATGTTATTTTGTGTCGTTGTAAAATGCATCTATTCTTCATGGCCTAGACTATCATGAAGCAAATGAAGAAAAAGAACAAGGTCATATTGTATGAAAAAGTTGCAGTGCCGCTTTAAGTACACCTCTGAGGTCTAGCTTAGTGAACTAAGGGAAGTCTTGCCACCAAAGCATTGAGAAAATCTGTTCTATGTCATGTTTAGCTAGAAGAATTTGTTACCCCAATTTCAAGAGAGATATTGTTTTGTATATATAAGTATAATAGTCTTCAATTTACTGCGCAAAACGTTAATTAAGAAATGACTAAATATCTTTAATTTGTTAATAGTTATGATATTGTGTCATACATTGTTAGCTATCTATTGTTTACAAAACAGAAAAACTTATTTTTTAAGTAGTGTAGTAAATGAAAAAAGTCATATACTTATTTCTTATGAAAACGTGGTACTTTAAACCATGAACATTTTGATGTGATGTATATCGGGTTATGGAGAACTTTGATTAGGAATTTTTAAACTCTGCATAGCAATTCCTTAATGCTCATTTCCCAGGGTATACAGTTCTAAGGCAATCTTGACATGTTCATGACAATGAATGACGCCACAGGGATAGATAAAGAAAGAAACTTTGCTTTTTTGTAGCCATGGGCGGGGGAGGTTGTGATAATAGTAACCACATAGTAGATTTCAAATTTAAATTTCATTTAAAGAGTGACCCAAAATAAGTCTTGAATCTCAAGAGCAGAAAACCATGACTTGTTGACACACAATATGTATGCAACAAACATCACTATTTTTGTGTTATTTGTCTCAAATTCAATTGAAGGTCATGTTTTTCAAAATCAAAATGGTGTTATGTTGTTTTTAAGTGCTATAGCTGTCAAACAAGGGTTAAATCCGGCCATAAACAAAGGGCAGGAATTCAGCTGTGAGTAAACATATAGGAGTTGAAGTGAATAAGATGACACAGCAGTCAATTCGAGTATCAAATCAGGAATGTGAGACATCAAAGGTTAACCATTACCACTTGATGACATTTTTGACATCTGAAGATCTCGCTAGCAGCTTTATTTATTTCACCCCCATTCCAGATGTTGTGTGGATATGCTAAGAGGATGAAAATATTTGTTCTTTTGAAGGGGACCACACAAATATGTTCATGTGTAAACATTTATCAGTTATAATCTCAACATTTTTTGTATGTACATAATTAATAAGAGGAATAGGAATTTTGTTTTTGTTTTCAGTTGGTGGTGTTTAATAACCCACTGTATTTGAAAGAAGTAGCATTAAACAACTGAATAGACTACTAGAAGAATGCAGACAGCTTTGTACAAAAGGGTGTCAATTGGATAAATGTTAGGCGGTCGTCTAGTTAAGTATGATAATTCAAATAAAAATGGGGATGGATTATGGCATTCAAGGGTACTCTACTTTGATAATCTTGCAAGTGACTTTTAAAATTGCCCATGTGAAAACGTGATACCATGGATACTGTAGTCGTGCTTACCGTGTACTTCTTAGTATTATAATTCGAAACTTGAAAGAGAAAAAGCAGTCATGTGCAGGTATAGCTTAATTGTTCAATATTTCTTGATCAAGTGCATAGCCAGCCCAGTCAAGTAGGGAGTAAGTGCCCAGTCAGTGCAAAAAATGTTGTAATGCTGGCCAAAAAAGTTCTCATCCGAGGCAAGGGAGATGTTCTATTTCAATGAATAGCATTCTTTGACTTGCCACGTTTTGTAGACTTCCATATGTACCCCCTATGTGACATGCAAAATAAAATGTTATATTTTAGCTATTTATTCCGTTTTTGATCAAACAAAGGCCCAAAATTTTAAAATAATTTTTTGTATCATGTAAATATATACGAGGGGGTGGTACATATGAAGTCTTTCCAGTTTTCTTCCTGAGTTTTTACCTCAGCATACGTAGTATGCAGCGCTCTGTTATGGCAATTGTTGACTCTATCATTATCGATCACTCTGTCTGTTCAAACTTGCATAATGCGTCTTTGTTGCCAAATGATGGGGACGATTAGCAGCGAAAATCGGTCTCAGACATAATCATTGCCCAAGGCCAATGTGGGGTGTTCAAAGATTTAGGTCCCAAAGGTTCAGTGGGCGATTAAAAGGGCAGGCATTATTTGAAATCTATATTCCTTCTTGTGCCACACTCAATGTTATAATCATACGACTTGGTAGAAGAAACGCGGACCCAAGGTCCATATGTGGTGTTCACAGATTTGGGTCAACGGTCACATGAGCCAATAACAGGCCTTCTTATTTGAAAATCTAATAAAGTTCTGTGCAAAAAGATCAATTGTTATACACTCGACTTGGTTCGAAGACTGGCTGACCCAAGGTCCAATGGGGTGTCACAGATTTGGGTCAAAGGTCATGTGGGCCAATTCAAGGGGCATTCTTGAAAATCTATAAATTTCTTCTTGTGCCACAAATCAATGCTATAGTATAATCACTAGACTTGTCAGCTCATAAGAACTGTTGACCCAAGTCCCATGGCGGTGTTGACAGATTTGGGTCAAAGGTCACATGAGCCACTTAAAGGGGCCTTCTTTGAACTCTAAAATTCCTTCGTGTGCCACAAATCAATCGCTATATCACCAAAAGTGCTCAAAAGAACCACTGACCCAAGGGCCCAATATAGGGTGTTCACCGATTTGGGTGAAAGGTCATGTGGGCCGATTACAGGGCATTCTCGATGATCTTGAAACTGCGGGCCTACTACTAAATAGTAGGCCCTTGGTCTCAAGATCATCTGGGGGAAATATTTCTCACCATCTCCCTCATGAGGCAGCTAATTATTTTGTCTACTATAAATGCCAAACCAGGGTGCTGCTCTAAACTCTCTTACTTATGCTCCTGTTGTGGACTTGTCCACACATTAATATATCGGCCACAATGGAAAATGTTATGACCCCCGGGGTGGTGTCAAATAAAAGAGAGAGGGAAATAAAAAAATACTATAATGTAAAACCGGGGTGCGACTCCTAAACGTCTTTTCCTTATGCCTCCATGTGGGGGACTTTTCATGAATAATATCCCCACAATGGAAAATCAAGAATAAAAGAATACTCTATTTAAACCGGGGGTGCTACTCCTAAACGTCACTTACTTATGCGCATGTGGGGGACTTTTCACGATTAATGTCCCCACAATGAAATGTTGTTACCCCTGGGATTGGCAATTAAAGAGATGGAAATAAAGACTACTATAAAAGGTGAAAACTGGGGGGTGCTACTCCCTAAATGTCTCTTACTTATGTCTCAATGTGGGACTTTTCAGATTAAAATACTACCAATAGAAAATGTTGTGCCCACAGGTTGTGTGCCCATATTAATAACCTGCCTGAGCTACAGCACCATTGGTGCTCTTGTTTTAAAAGGGATAGCAGCAATTTCCTAATCCAGAAATCTCGGGGGGGGGGGCAATAAAAACTTTGTATTGTATCTTTTAACTGGCATGGAGTGCTAACATGACTTACAAGTGGTTGGCTTGAAATTTGCATGTTAAAGACCAAACAGTACATTTAATAATCTCATTCTAGAATTTTTATTGTGCTTATTATATTCCGACCTTGAGTTCAATATCCTTCCCTCGAATGTCCCAGATTTTAAAGCTGATATTGTGCACCATGACCTGTACAGTTGACTTAAAACACTACATATTTGTTTATTCCATTCTGGTATGTCGGCTATCACTGCAAATGTCCATTTGCAGGAGATGGTATGAACATTTTTTTTAATACTAACTTCATTCTTTTAACTATTTGTTGATTTTTCCTTACGTTTAATGTAGTTTCATGGAATTGTACACACCCTAATAATTTTCAACATTTTTTTTCCTAACGCATTTGCGCTTATCCCTTTACAGGGAAACCTTATCAAGAAGAACGTACATCACTATACACGCTAGAAAAACAATTATTGAACACATTAAGTCGTTCATGGGAAACGAATTATAGTACCCATAACCTAATTAAAGCATTTTGTCTGACCATGCGGCCTATTTGAAATTCGCGCTACTGTATATGGGATATGTAGTTGTGTTATGCGATACGGACGGCACAGTAGCGTCATACATCTTCCACATGATGCTTTATAATGGGGATTTATAGGGCATGTAGGACCTAAACGTGCCGGTAGTGTCGCATAACCGTTATACACTAGCGAGATTTTTAAATAGCACATGGTCAGACAGATAGCTGGTTTTAATTCATTGTAGGGTTATATAATTCCGTTTTTCTATGAAACCACTCGATTATTTGTCAATAATATTTATAGTGGATATTGTTTAAACATTATTTGTTGTACGCGTTCTCCTTAAGGGGATGCTGTGCTTCTCTTCTGCTTGTTTTAAATGTAGGTGGGGTATGCCAATCTGAAACTTTGCTCTATCTGCATTAAATACGAGTACCGAGGTAGTTAAGTGACAGGAGAGATTTGATTAGGATACGAATTTCTCTCAATTGCACAGGATCGATTGTAGACACCCTACCAAGAACGTGCGACGGTGTATTGGCAAACAGTACAAAGAAAACAGCAAACCTTAACCTTGTTTTGAACTTGCCTGACTATCTTAATGTCCCCGTAGAACACCGTGCTCGTGCTTCTGTCTTGCACGGCAGAAAGTACTAAATCATTACATAAAGGCGGCGTACTATTTCGCTATTCACGTCAGGTGTGATCTAATACATTGGGAAAGCATTCCAAATATGCAAAAAACCCGGGTTCGAAAAAAAAATGGGGGCGCTTCTTCTTGGAAATCTCTCATGTCTCTTTAAAGCAGTCAGCGTTTTCAAATGACTCTTTCAATTGGAATTTTTTTCATAAGTATTTTTAGTACTGGTAGTAATTACACTCACAGAAAATGTGTCGCCACAGGACTGAGTAAAACGGGTGCTTAGTTCAGCTCAATGTGTATATCATACCTGAGTGTTGTGGCTTAATTAGTACTACATGTAGGTTTGATGAATCAGGATATTTGCCTATTTATCATTTTTAATATTCACATTTTGGATGTTTTATGCTATTTTTATGCAGTCCAGTGAAAGTTTCTTGGAAGGTTTTGGCAACTGTTATTTGAAAAAGAAGACTGGGCAAGAAGATTCCGCATTCTTGGTTGTGAAACTATAAACTGGTTGACATACTCAGCAAATGCCAAGG
>JAMKCH010038442.1:0-14261 GCA_023653785.1 Ophioderma brevispina | reverse complement strand
TTTAAGGCATTTCAAACATGCAATGCTGTTATTCTTCTTTCTAATTGCATCGTCATTACACACCCAACACTAAAACTCCAAAATTAATAGTAGTACGTAGATCATTCATAAAAGACAACAGTTATGAAATGACCTTCATCTCATAGAAATAACCGAGAGCCGCACGCCGTATTCTTCCCTGTACAACGGCTCTGTCACACATGGGGAAAATTTGGGGGTCCTTCGTGTTCTTGCGGTGCCACGCGGAAAACACGAATGTGATACGCGTTTATTTCTTAGCGTCTGGTGGCCTTTCATGATACGCACCCTCGCGTCTTTCTTAATCGCATATGGTCATGACAGCGCGCTCCCGAACGTGATTATGTAATTTTGGTTGGTTTGTTGAATGGTTAAGCAAGTATGAAAAACAAACGCGTGTCTCCTTGCTAAACATGCAAGAAAAAGAAAATAAAAATAATAAAAATGACTTGTTCTTCCTTTTATTAGTATTACACTGTATAAAAGGAAACGATCATGTGGCCGTTTCCTGTTAACTATTTGCAACAGAAAATCATTGATGTCTCTTCTTGAAATATGTGTAAAGAAGATAAATATGTTACATGTAGATCAATGACCTTTCCCTGTTTCTTTTTTTTTTTTTTTATACTTTCATAAGAAAAATGGAAAACGACATTCAGCCAATTCAAAACATTGTTTTTCGTTTTTCTTTTTACTTGTTTGTCCAATAACCCTCCGACTGGTCTTGGAAGGTGTTCTCGAACAGATCAAGTTGTCTTGCGGCCCGAGCTTGCGGCATCCGTCTCTTCAAATTGCAAAGTTGTGTTCTGTGTAGTCGCACCGGTCGCTCTTCACGTTGTTTGACGCAAAGCCTCGGACCGCGTAACCTTTGGTTGCATCTATATGTTACTGCAACGATCGCTCTATGAAAAAATTTGCGCACATCTACCGACTGTTTACGAATCCCTGCCCGAGCAGACACGAAACCCCCAATTTTTTTGTCCATAGCGACGCAAGATGGCGCGGGCGTCTGGTTTCCTCACGTGGTCTATTTCTATGCTTCAGCATAGAATAGACTCGTCGCAATTTGTGAGAACCGTGGTTTGCTATAGCGGGTCGCTTAAGGCGACCCGCCAAAAAAGATGTTAGGCCTACAATATCGGATCTTTATTTTTATTTGCATATAAATTATATGACGCATTATGTTGGTTACAATGTTTACCTCACGAGCTCAAACGTTTGTGTCGTGCTATTTGAACCAACGTTGTTCAAATATCAACAATTGTTTACCCATGTACTTTTGGGGGTAGCTTGGGTTTTTCCTTTAAGCACAAAATAATATGTTCACGTACGAAGAACATTGACAATTGAACCCCATTTTGGGGTTGACCTATGTATTTGGCGGTTAGAGAGGATCATTATATACCGTCGGGGAGATGCCCCGGGTAGATGGATGAGTTGTCTGAGGGAGGATACGAACAAAATTGTTAATCGAGAGGGGGTAAGCGTTTGAACAATTTTCAGCGAGAGAACAAAATGTTTTTTTAAGAATGCGATTTTTTTTTTAAACGGAAGCGAAGGGGGGACGTCCGATTATTACCGAAAAGTTGCAAATCTCCACCCCAACCCAGTCGTGGATTATCCTACGGTATTCCGATTTGGTTGTGTTGGGGAATTCCCGTTACATCACCGAGTTTTTTTGGGTAAAGTCAAGCCGCAAAGTGCGATCGAATATTCACCGTAGAGTTTGCACTCAAATATCTTTTATACACAGTTTGGTACTAATATCTGCGAATTCATTTTTACATTGAAAAAGAACATAAAAATTTTGTTCGCATATAATCAACATAAAAATGTTGCTAAGTATGTAGAAATCGGTGGAACCGTCCGATGTTCTATTTATAACCTAAAATAATTTCTTCATGCAAATATTCCATAGTTACTTCCGGGATCAAGTTGTAAACAAAACTGCATTTGGGCGCATTTGCAAGCGACGGGGGCAAGCGATTAACGCTTGTTCTCGTGTTTTCACGAATCATGGCTTGACGGGTGTACTCATTTTTCTGTCAAAAACTTCCTTATTGTCCTTCATTAGCTGGTGACTGAGTTGCAGGCCACAAACCGTCTGCCAGAAACATCGGAATTGGACGAGGTAAAAGGGTAGTTGCTGAAGCTTGCACCTGACAGCAGCGACAGACAACTTATGGTGGTTTGTGACATAGCACATGAGCACACAGCAATTTGCCATTCATGTATGTATAATATGTAAGTTTTGCAGTCTGTTATTTTACGATCTTAGAATGGGTAGAAATACACGTAGAACTACGTAGGTAGCTTGCTCGGGGAGCTATCTCACCTTTATTTCACTTCAGTGCAGTTTTTAATCACAAAGTCTAAATATAAATAGCCTCTGTGAAGGAACTTCAAACAAGTAATCTAATTTGCAATCTCTGGACTAGAGCATTCTGCAATTTAGAAATTTAGCAAGAGAATGAGTTTGAAAAACCACTGTTTGGTGCAAAATAAACAAAATACAACAATGGTGTTATTATTGGCATGGAATTGGCTTCATGGTTCCCTTGTAAGGCTTGTGATAAAAACAATATGCTTCATTAATTTCTTGTAAAACTTTTAAAAAGTAAGTTTGTTGACATTGCTGCAACACAATAGGTTAATATTTTGGGCACCCCTATACCTAGCTCATTCACGTAGCATTGGTCGTCGTCCATACCTACCTCCTTTGTAGAGTAGATAGGGGCTATCTTAGCGGAAAATGCCTGAGAAACCTCGGGCTACCCCCAAGGGCTACCCTATACCATATGTATTCATCAAAGAAAGTGAGTTACATAATGTCATGCAACAAAGGTCCCACTTTACAAGATAAAACAGGAAATCCTTCTAAAGAAAATGACTGTCAAAAAGTGGACCTGGCTTCATTTGTAAAATCATGCTTGACCAATGAAGCTTCCATGGACAGGCCACTTTATTTCACAATAACACATTTTTTAACACATTTCAGAATATCTGTCCCAACTTTGAAAAATTCACATGGGAAATTACTGAATTGAGCTACTCAAGAAGCCTAAGCGCACGCACACTTCCCCCTTGCTTCTGGAATTACACTGGCTCTCTGTTTCTGCTAGAATAAAATTTTGTACGCTTGTGCATACATATAAGGTTGTGAAATCTGCCACCCCCAGCTACCTCTATTCCCTGTTGAGTCATCGACATTCTCTCCGTTCCATAGCTGCCGGTGAGTGTCTCGCGGTCCCACGGTCGCGTAGGAGTTTTGGAGACCGGGCTTTTTCCAACATTGGCCCTCGTCTCTGGAACTCCTTGCCCCCTGCCATCAAGAGAGCTAATTCCATCATGTCTTTCAAAAAGCTTAAAACACACCTTTTCACCAACAGCTAGCTTCCCTGTTTTTCTTCCTTCTTTGCGCCTAGTATCCTTTGGCAAGTAGGCGCTTTATAAGTTCTTGTATTATTATTATTATTATTGCTCTATAAAGTGATTTTCTTACCAGAACACAATTCATCAGAAATTGTGTCTTAGCATTTTTGTAGTAAATTATAGGCCCTGATGTATGAATTAACAAACTGAAGTGAAAGAATTTAATACAGTGTGTCTCAAGTGTGTGTGGGGGAGCTTCCCCCGTTGTGGGGAAACTTTGAGCAGTCAGTACTTCTTCCTCTTCGTTTTCTTGTGGTTTTTGTTTTTGCTTGAGTGTGCAATTCAAACTTTCTACAGTGTAACAGGGCAGTGCGACCTTTGATGCCTGAACACAGGCTCCAATTACCGCAGGTTCATGTGATAATGTTTGATTGATCAGTTTTTGCTATTGGAAGGCAATAAAAGAATTTAAATTTAAAATTTGAATTGGCAAAATATATTTATGTCACAATAATTTAATTGAAGGCAAAATATTTTTTGTCACTTTTTTATTTTTTTCGTTTTTTTTAAAGAAATTAAAGATACTGCAAAGGTTGACACTATAACAGTACATTTTGCCCAGACTGTTACATACAGCAAAAACAGTCCTCTTGTTGAAGTGTTTCGAGTCCTTGATTTGAGAAGACCATTGTCCGAAATTCACAAACACAAATAATATACTATAACCCTAGTGCAATTTTATGTCCCACATATCCTCAAAAGTTTTTTTTTTTTTTGTTTTTTATTACCCTGTACTTAGTTTGTAGAAAAAGGAGAACGGCTACATCAATGGTCCAACAAGACCCCTCCCTTCTAAGACAGAATCCCTTGTATCAAAGTATACAGTGAAATTGGATAAACACAGACTTAGATACTATTATGATACCTTCTTGTACAGGTTTTTGTTTATGATTGACAAAAAACACGAGCTAAACTACTAACAAACATGACTAAGGACGACCAACAAGATCTTACTCACACTCATGCATACCAAAAATCACTCACACAACATACACCACTCACAAAGATGATATCCCCTATACAGTGAAAAAGATACAATGTGTCCTGTGGTATACATAAGAAAATATAAAAAATGTTTTGGAAAAATTTAAGCATTTTCAGGTTCAAGATCAAGGGTCCATTTTTTTTAAAAAACCCCCTTATTTGTTCGGCAGAGACTTGTAATCACTTTTTCTGTCTGTCTGTCTGTCCTGTCTGTGCGTCTGTCTGTCTGTCTGTCGTGGTCTGTCTGTCTGTCGTCCGTCCGTCCGTCTGTCTGTCTGTTCCTGTCATGCTGTCGTCTGCCTGAACGTCCGTTTCACTGGCTTGTGTACGATTTATCTGGAGTTCCGACAGGGCTATGATGATGTAAACTTGGTGGAAAGAACGGGTCCACGAGTTCTCGACCTGATTAATTTTGGCGTAAAATATTGCTAATTTAGTATCTATTTGCATATTAACGAAAATTTTCCCGCAAGGCTGTGTAACAAGTTTTCTGGATTTCCGTAGGCGTATGATGTGTAACTTGGTGGAAGGGAGCGGGCTGGAGAGTCTCGACCTGATTAGATTTTCCGGGCGTATTTCGGGCAATTAAGTACAAATGAGGCGAATTAATATGCAAAAACAGCGTAATTGCTATAATTTTGAAACGGTACATTGTTACGGAAAATTCCTTCACTGCATGAAAGCTTATCATGGTCGCATCTTTTTTTCCAATTGAGCGCGTGTGATACCAGCGGCTTAGGTATGAATGAGCTAATTAAATAGGCTAATTAGTAATCTTCTGAAAACCGTACATCGGATAGGCACATTTCCTTCGCTGCCTTAAAGAATACTATGCCAGCATCTTTTGGGGAATCAATATTGGGGTAAAGTCATGTGGGCGATTAAAGGGGCATTTTTTTGATATCAATTGAGTCTAATTAAATTGCATAATTGCTGTATCACTGAAAATTTGGGGTTTTTACATTGGATGCAAAATTCCTTCGCTACATGAGACCTTCTATGCCATACACTTTGTATGAATCACAATTTCGGTCAAAGTGCAAGTGGCTCAATTAAGGGGCCATTGTTGATCAATTGATCTAATTAAATATGCGTAATTGCTGTCTCGCTTAAATTCCTTCGCTACATGAGACTACGATAGGTAACATCTTTTGTTTATATAATTGTGGTCAAAATGCATGTGGGGCCACTTAAAGGGGCATTCTTTGATTATTTTAAAATTGCAACTAATGCTAAAATGTGTTTGGTCTCAGTTCAACCAAATTTTTCTCAGGTTGTCAATTCTGGTGAAAATACTACACCTTCAAAAAACTTTTGATTAGGAGTTTGTTTCCTACAATAAATTCGGTCAAGCATGTCTTTATTTGGCAGTATATATGGGCTGTGTTTGATTTGGTGGTGTACAAACAGTGTACAAACAAGAAGACTTTCAAAAGGGGGGGGGTGGGGGAGTACACCACAACAAAGGTAAATTAACATCAATATATATAGCTAGATCAGTGCCCTGTTTTCATGAAATGGTTTTTCTACTTCTGGTCAGTCCTTTTGGGTTCCAGCTCTGTTTACATTCTGGAAAATGTGAAAATACGCAAAATTTGCATTTCACCACTTTCTGGACCCCGGAGTGCGACTCAAATTTTCAAAAATGTGGTCACAGATTTTTTCAAAAATAGTGGTTGCCAAATTGAATAAATGTTCAACTTTTTACTAAATTTAGTGAATTTTTAAGGGATTTTTGCATGACTTTTCATGAATTAATATATCTACAATGGAAAATGTTGTGGCCCTGGAGGGGGTGTCAATGAAGAGCATGAAATAAAGAATACTATCAATGCAAACCCGGGGTGCTACCCCTAACCACTCTCTGGTTTATGATTATGTTGGGGACATTTCAAGATGTCTCCCAAATGGAAGATGTTGTGACTGCTATGGTGGTATCAAATGTAAGAGTGGTAGAATATATAAACTATAAATGCAAACCCTGGGGTGCTACTCCTAAACACTCTTACTTGTGTTCATGTGGGGGACTTTTTCAATATTAATATCTCACACTGGAAAAATGTTTGTGACCCCTAGGGTGGTGTCAATGACAGAGTGAGAGGTATAGAATCTATCAAAATGCAAACCCTGTTGTGCTACCTAAAACATCCTTAGTATGCTCTTGTTGAGGCCTTCCATGATTAATATCTCCACAATGGAAAAATGTTGTGACCCCTGGGGTGGTGTCAATGAAAAGAGCAGGAAGTAAAGATACTATAAATACAAAACCAGGGTGCTACTCCTAACATCTCTGAGCTTATGCTCGTGGGGGGTTTCACTGTCAAGATGAATATCTCCACAATTGAAAAGGTTGTCCACAGAGCTAAAAAAAGGCATTTTCATCACCCGGATTGCAACTGAGCATCTGTCACATTCAGGACACAAGGTCAATTTATTTTGCTATCAACACAATCATTTGCCTATGCAGAAATGAGCCTGAATTGATAAATATTTAACTGGTCTGACAAATTTGTAGCCTATAGCCTTTTAAGGGTTTACCATACTTATCTGTTCCCGACCTCATTGGGATGGCTAGGAGAATTCCTGGAAGAGCACCAACGCAGGTATCAATTGGCCATCGCCGTACAATTGGCCAGGCAGTTCTTCCTAACCTCCACACTTTGTCTAAATTCCTAATGGCTTGAATAAAATATAAACATCAAAATATTACAAATTTCAAGCATTTTTTTTCCGCCTTCAACCATCAACTTCTACACAAAAAATACCTATTCCTGACGTACCCATGAAGAATAAATCTAGCCTGCCAAAAACAAAGCAACCCGAAAGACTCATACCGATCGGCGCATAAAATACACATACATTACAAATTTTACAAGGCAAATCGAGAGCAAGCGGATCTTATATCGATTGCTGACACTCACCTTGAAACATAAATAACTACAATAAATTACAATTTTATCCGCCAATCGAGACCCAAAGCGGATTCTTGTAAAAGACTGCGGATAAAATACACAGACAATTACAAACTTAACCAGACAAATCGAGACCCGAAGCGGATCTTATATCGATCTGCTGCACACTACACCACATCAGTACTACAATTAACATTTACCAGCCAGATCGAGATCCGAAGCGACCTTATACCGATCTTCCGGTGGGGAAAGGTAACGAGGATATATAGCAGGGGAAAAACTTAGCAGGGAAGTGCAATACAGCGTAGTAGGCGAGAAAAAGGGCATGGTGGGAGAGACAAGGACAAGGTAGAGGGGATAGCCACGTGCGGACAATCCAAGACACTAGGACCCACGGGCGGTGGATCAGGGAGAAGATGGAAGGAGACCGATTGGGGAAAGGTAGGTGGAGACTATGTGGGGACGTCGTTGTGCGGGCCCATTTATGCTGCAGGACTGCGCAAAGAGGGAAATTAAATAAGTAAATGAAAAAAGATGGGCGACGAGGGCCTTGGAGAGGGGGCGGAGGATGAGTGGAGAAAAGAAGGATAGAAGCTATGAACCGGGGATATAGTTCGCGTAGGGTGGGAGGCGCGCAAATACACATTCGGGCAAAACATATGAATATTAAACTGAGAGGCTGAAAAGCAAAGTGGAAAAGCTGAGAGTTGCGAGAAAAGGAGCGATATCAGAGGGGACGATACGGCAGGCTAAAAAAGGGGGGTAGTCATAGAGGATTCCGGGAAGGGGCAGATAGCTAGAGACACGGGCGGCTGACCAGATCTACTAGACTAGAACACTCTATACCATATATATATAATACTTCAAATTTCCCAGCCTACTCGAGACCCAAAGCGGATCTTATACCGATCTGCTATATTATTACGCTGAAGTACCCATGATTACCATTGACCCGCCACTCGAGACCCAAAGCGGGTTTTATACCGACCTGCAATACTTTATAAACACCATATAATGTATACCATTTAACCTGCCAATCGGAGTCCCAAACCGGCTCTTGTACCAAACCGCATACCAATATATCTGCATCTGTTCCTGTCACTATTTAGTTAACCCCTTTATTTTGCCAATCGGGACCCAAAGCGGATCTCATACCGACTGCAATGACTATATACATAATTAATAGTTGTATGTTAAAATCATTTGTGGAATGTTAAACTCAAATTAAAAGTACCAAAGGCCAGCCCAAATATGATGCAAAAAAGGATGCCACATGGGAAGGAAGGGCGGGAATTTTCAGAAAAACTGAACCACACGTCCGCATTTGATGAAAACAATGCAATTGTGTAAAAAAAAACAACAAACACCAAGCACTGAGCCAGAACGCCTAGCACGATAATCAATGCGTCATTAGCAATCCAATACAAACATGAGCGAACCGATTTGGCGCTTTGATGCCATATGGAAATACCTATCGAACGGCAAAATTTAAATACTGCATTGCCAGACGGCGACAACAAATTAATTCTATAGCCTGTTGACAAACCCGGTTTCTTACGTTGCTCTCATAAAACGTATTGTGACCCCTAGGGGTGGTGTCAAATGACATAGGGTAAGTAAAACTAGTTAAGAAATTGGAGTTTTATCTGCTTGCCACGTTTTGTGGACACCCTGGACATCGCACATTGAACTCTGGTGTGCGTGCTTTTTGTCTTACAATTAACGCGAAAGCAGGCGAGACTTGTGGTTCGAGAACCGCCCTTGTTCAAAATGCTGCTTAAGCTTCCCTTTAATTTCAGCAATTTTATATCGATATTTCTTTTAATTTTTGACTAAATTTAAAAAAGCAACAAATTCGGATTTAATTGTTTTGGAATTTACATCTGTGAATATAATTTCAAGCACAAAAAAGAAATTGATACAGCGTTTGCTGTTAAGGTCATAGTAAGTCTGTGACCCCCAAACATTTTTTCAAAATTTGAGAAAATGAGGAATTGATGTGGAGGGTTATGTGGAATATGAAAGTAGACAGAAAGTTTGTATTGGGCTCTTGTGTCCTGATAGTCATCAGGCAGGCTAACACGTATGCCATTTTGTTATGCACTGATTAGAGATGAATTTGTACAGTTTAAGTGCTGGAGAGGAACTAGAGAAACCCGTCACATTATTATTTTGACTCAGATTGACTAAATTGATTTTTGTTTTTTTCTCCTCCAGCTTGTTTGTGATGGTAAAGTGACGTACTCCCACAACCATGGACATCTATCCACAACTGTACACCTGGAAGGGTCCTTCAGAAGGAGTGCTGTAAGTCCAGTCAAGGTAGGTCATATGCATGCATTGTATTATCTAAGTTGGCTTTTTATATCACCTTCAAAGAAGATATGTCGTAGGTGTCTGTCTGGTTAAAGCTGTAACCCTTCTGTTTTTCGTCATGGTAGGTCATGTATATTATGTACATGGCCCAGGCCAAACCAGGATTTTTTTGGGGCAGGGCATGATTTTTTCAAACAAAAGGGACCTTCCCCCAAAATTCACCCCTCCCCAAAAAGGGGGGGGGGGGGGGGGGGGGGGGGATTTGCCAATGCCAAAGTGGACCTTCGCTACCGAGATTGAACTTTTTCCAACAAAAAAACATAGCAAAGGATTTCTAGTTTTTGGTTGCTCTGCTTGCTTCGATCAATTTTTGGCCTTTTTTTTTGAGAACATTTTAGGGAGAGTTTTGGGGGCTTTTGAATATATGGGGGGTCATCCATGTCCAAAACACAAAGGTGTGGAACCCACCTCTCAGATTTTGTTCAAATGCTGTCAAGACATTTTATGGTTGGTACAGAGGTCCAAAAAGGAAAAATTCAAATTCATTCTCGTTTCAAAGTAAGGGACGCGCTCTGATGATCTGCCCAAAAGTCATATAGCGTTTCAGAAGAACATGATTTGATTGTAGCATCTTTGGTGGTCTTTTTCCAGTAATTAAACAATGTGAGATCTTCATTTACCTTGTGACTACTAATTAGCTAGGTCTAACAAGTCTTATGGAGAAAAACCGAATTTTAATGTTTCATTAAAGGTGCAACGAGAGATTTCAAGTCATCCATATTTTCTGTGATATGTAGTGATTTCATATAGATCAGACACTCAATAGATTCCCTACTTGTTTTTTCGCTACAGAAGTTACTCAAAATGAAAACAAAAGGTGATTTGTATTTGCTTATATTTCAATAGAAAACATAGGCTGAATTTCTTATTTGCTCCTATACGAAATTAGAAATTTCGCATTTTTTGTACCAAAGAAACAGTTCTCAGCTTTTTGATAGAAAGCTTCACATCAGTGCAAAAATCAGAATTTACACATTTGAATTTGAGCAAGACCAATCATCACATCAAACAGCTTAGTCCATGTATTGACCAATTTGCATGGGGGTCCACTGGTCATTGACAAGGGGATATCATGCGTGACCATGAGGTTTCAAAAAGTACCCTATGTAAGTTGAACAGGTTGTTGTAAGCTCTACTGGTTGTAATTCATTCAAGCACATTATCCTGACAAGTTCTGCTTGGTTATTCAAAGTAGGAAAAAGAATGACAAATCAAAATCTTTTAAGGTCCTATTTGCTCAGCAGCTTTCCCAAAAATTTCATAGAAAAAGTAGATGTATAGAACCCACTTATGTATAATCTGAAGCCACTATAATACCAGTTCACATTTTCTGGAAGAATATCCTGTATGTGAATATGATTGTATTGTAATCAACACTTCAAGTGTTTAAAAACCAACCAAAATGTCACTGAAGCTATGTAATTGTGACTTGTCAGTAATTGTCCATAAGTTATTGATTTGTTTGTTTATCTGTTTTTTTTTTTTGTTTTTTTTTTTGCTGTTCTTTTGTTACTTGCATTTTGGAACATTGGTAATTCACCTGTTACATCCAAGAATGTAATCAGGGGTGCATGTGAATCCAACTGTGCTTAGCTCAGAAACCCTTGCTCAGAAATCCTTTCCCCCGTACCCCTAAATGAGTTAGGTTTACATTTTTCATACAAAATTGTTATTTTACCCCAACAAGTTCTCTTCCCAACTCCCTCTCTGCCAAAATGAAAAGACTATGCCATTGTACAAGGAGAAGTAAGAAAGGAGTCAACCTCATTTGGATTAGATCTGTCTGCATGATGTTGATGTCATCATTTGAGCAGATAGGCTTACATTTCAAAGTATGATCTGCATATTGAGGAAGACATGAATGACATGGTCTGGTAAATCTAGAACAAACAAATTAAAGAGTATAGGCCGTAGAACTGAACCCTGAGGAACACCCGACAGAACATGAATCCAGCTTGAAGAAACACCCCTGAACTGAACACATTGAAAACAATTTGTGAGAATGAAGAAATCCAGTGCCAAAGTGCAGAGATGCCAGGTTTCAGATTTTTATCTGAATTCAGATTTTGTAGTCCCAAATTTCCACAGTTTTATTTATTTTCAGCCTGTTTTGGGTCATTTATACCCAAATTTACATGCCTTTTTAGATTTTTTGAGTAACACTCTCTGGCATAAAAGTGACCTACATATGCTATAATCCAGTGGGCAATCGATGCTGGTACGTCGAAAAGACATCGAGAGTTTTAGAAATTTACACACTATTTATGTCGAAAATGCAAATCGATTTGACGTCGTTCTTAAAACGTCGATTCAATTTGCATTTTCGACATAAATTTATAAAAACCGTCAACCTGTTTTCGACGTGCCAACATCGTTTCGACGTCGCTCTAAACGACTATGCCCGCTGGGAACTATGTAATTTGTTAAGGAGGATAGAATGACTTGTTGAATACTTTCCTCCAATTTAAGATGACATCAATATCAGGATGTCCATAATTTTTCACTCTTTCTTGAGTTTCTTCTGTTTTGAAGTGCTACGATCACCAAATATGTCCCCATTCACAAACTTCAATAGCAGGCGATGCAAGCGTTTCGGGGAGCAATGTGGTCATGTACACTTTAAAAAACATGTGATTGTGATCGGTGTGCAGATAAAACTTAAAGAAATGAATAATACAATCCCATTAGTGCTAGTCCAAGTATGATAAGCCAGGAAAATGGTGAATAATAGCAGACTAACACGAGGAAATGAGAAATGACAGTTTAATGTAACTAAACACCATCTTATGATGCCTTCAATCTGCCCTAAGATGTCACACTCATGATCACAACTGTCAGACACAATGCAAAGTTTATACAACAAGATCGGCATCAATCAAACAAGTGTTCCAATGGGAATGAAGTCAACATACAGGGTGACTTTAAAATGTTAAAATTTTAATGCATTGAGGGATTTACTTGAAACTTGGTAGGGTGATTGAGCATGATCAAGGTCTGATTCATTTTCAAATAGACAAGACTCTTAACACGGCAAATTGATGCAGAATAAGCTTGTGCAAAACTGAAAGCAACACAAACAAGCATGCATGTAGTAAGAGGCATTAAAGAGACAGACACATTTGAAAAATAGTGCGCCCTCAAGATTTTTCAAAATCGATATTTTTGCATGGTAAAGCTTTTACATACATTAGCCCTCACCTGAATGATTAAGACCAAATCAGCGTCCTTATGGGTTACAAACAGAACGGTTTTATAATTATTGTCACCGGCGACATTAATTCAGCAGACGACGGAAATGACTTTAACACAAGAAAACGCATGCCATATGCATGTTTCCCATGACAAGCACCCTGTTTGACCAGTCTGTGACCTTTGTGGTTTTAATATCAATGAGTACGAGTCTATGATATTCATGTAATATACATACACATTGTTGATTAAAGTTATGGAAAACTTAGAAGTTAGCATACAAATTACCTGCATGTCTTTAAGTTCTTATTAACGTCCCTATCTGTTTTTGAGTATGTTATTTTTATGTGTAAAATGTATCTCTATTCTTCCAATGGCCTAGACTATCATTTGAGAGCAAATTGAAGAAATTTCATATTTTGTGAAAATGTGCCAGTGCCGCTTTAATGTAAAAAGGGAATTACATTCATGCGTGGATAGACAAAAGCCAAATATGTTAGCTATTTGGTGATGAATGATAAACAAAGTATGGTGCTGTATTGTTCTGTGTCAAATTATCTGCATATTAATAAATAAAAAATTACATATGAAGGATTCACTTAAAACTTGGTAGAGTCACACAACATGATGAGGTCTGATGGATACACAGTTGTGTTAACCTACTTGTTGCAGGGACACTGTTGCAAAATAATGACAACAGGATTGCATTTTATCTGTTATATCTTGTGAAAAATATAACTTTTTTATGAGACACCCTGTACTATAGACACATACTTCAATGTATGAGGGCCTCTATTGATCAAATTAAGCTTATCCTGTGCACATCCTATTTGCAGTAGTATATGGCCAGCAGGTTCCATGTATTCAGAAAGTTTATCAATATACCAATATTAAAGAGACATGAGGAGATTTCCAGAACCCGGGTTTTTCCAGAACCCGGGTTTTTTTGCATTTTTGGAATGTTTTCCAATGTATTAGATCACACCTGAAGTGAATGAGCCAAATACGCTGTCTTTATGTAATAATATGATGATTTAGTACTTTCTGTCGTACACGACAGAAAGTCAAAACACGGTGTTCTATGGGGACAATTACGATAGTCAGACAAGTTCAAAGCAAGCTTTGCTGTTTTCTTTTGTACTTGTTTGTCCAATAAGCCTCCGGAACGTTCTTGGTAGGTGGTGTACAATCGATTCTGTGCAATTTGAGAGAAATCCGTATCCTAAAAAAATCTCCTCCTGTCACTTTAAGCCTACATTGATCTTATCTATGCCAGAATTAGCCTTGTTCAAAGCACTCTACCAACTAAATTAAATCACTGATAAAATAATTTCACAGACCATATTAATA
>JAMKCH010038441.1:0-14866 GCA_023653785.1 Ophioderma brevispina | reverse complement strand
GTGACATCACCACTTCTTAAAATTTTCCAAAAATTGGCCCACAAACTCATAATAAGAGTCCAATATAAGAATCAACTGTAGAAATTCATACTTTAATAATCTATCTTCATGTATGACCGGTTATTAGAGATAATGACCGTGCCGTGATCTTGCTATTTGATGACAAAAGCAGCAGGCCAATTCCTGCTTCCAAGGCCGAAATGTGAAGACGTCTGTACTACCCGATTTTGTTTTTTTGCTCGCTGGCGCAGATTGGCCGCATGGCGGCGGGCTGTTAGGGTCTAATGGTGCATGCTGTAAAGATTTTTTTTTTTTTAACAGAACCATTTAAGGTAGCAATAACATGGTGTGTTCCTAGGTTGTGGTTCGCTATAAAGGGTCTTTCATGGGTAGCATTTTCACATGTGAGTGACCCCCTCCAAGAACAGTTTTCCCCTTTTAACTGGGACTTCGATTGAAATTTGGATTGGAGAGTAATTATGTAACCACCCAAAAGCAGATATATGTATATATTTTACAGCTTTGAGATTGTTATGAATAGGAACTGCACCACTCACTGGTGGTTTCCATTGTGCCTGGACTTGTAGTAATGGGAGAAATTGCTTGGTTGCTAAAGCAATTGCAACCATTACATGCCTGTTACCAGCCACTGCCTGTATAGAGCAGGGTCCATCAGACCTGAGGTCTGTCTTGGCTTTCTGGTGCCATTTAACCCTAACATGACCAAAATTCAATAAAACCCCACTGAGCTGAGGCTAGAAAATGCACTAAGTCCAAAAAGATGTCAGCGACACCCTCATGGCTTGCCATCCCTGGTCATGGGACTGGGGTGCTGGGGGCCCCTGGTTCGAATCCTACTTAAGATGTCTAATCTTCTTTACCTTCTACCCCTTTACCCCTTCCCTTCCTCCCAGGAGATAGTCTAGAAACAAGAACAGTGTTAAGGTTAATGCTGTAGTTGTCAATAACTCATTTGTGCAATATGATGTGCCAAAACGCATTCTCTCATAAAACCTACCCAGGGCAATAACTACAACAACAAGAAACATGTTGGTGCTGGGCACCAATGTATGCCCCGCGCAATGGCAGAATTATTTAAAACATCCGAAAATAGCCAAGAATTGAGAGATAAATAACATTTTCCAAACAAAAAAATGCTAGTGTATGTGACTTTTATTGAAAACTGATGCTATAAATAATGGTATCGTAAACTTAACTCAAGTTCACTATACTCTTGTTCAAGTTTACTGTAGTGCCTAAATAGTCGACTCACCATCGTAACTGCTGTCAGCTGTCAAGAAATTGTCAATATTTCTGAATATGCAATGATATAACCAGGCACTGCTGGCACTTCGCCCAACTGGCCTAGCTGATATTTGACCCCACTTAAACACGTGGAAATAGAACCTTGTACAGATCCAATATAAATTTGTATAAAAACACTGAAAATACAATCTCTCTCACACTGTATCATCATTTTACTTACAAAAAAACTATTTTGTGTTTGCATTAATATTTATGCCATGTTCATCACAACCATTACGTAATTTTAGCACTGATCATCATTTTCAATTGTCATGAAAAGTTGTTATGACCAAGGCTCTTCAGGCTTCAATGCAGCAAAAACTCCATGTCTGTCAAGTTACTCCACATCTATAGCCCCGCGCGGGGCAATAACAAAACCAACACCATGCATCCTTGCATGGTAAAGCATAACAATGATCTTGAAACAAACTGCTTTTCAGAGAAAAATGTTTAGCCAAGTAGAAAACCACTTTAGTACCATCATACACAACACATGACTTCAAATGGGTCTTAGCTTCTTGTCTGCATTTCCACTTATGTTTGGCTAACACTGACCCCACTAGGATAAATCATTGTTTCCTCATTCTGTCATCAGTTCCTTCCAAGTGCCCCAGGTGTAAGAGTTGCACCCAACTCACTACCATTAACCACTGATTTCCTATAATGTAATTTCCAGTCCAGATTAGTCTTATATTAAAATGTCTTAAACTTACTTTGTGGGGATTTCCTAATCAGGTTTTGCTTTCAAGGTTTGACATGGATTGTGTGTGTGTGTGTGTGTGTATGCTTGTATGTGTGTGTGCGCACATGTTTGTGTGCATGTGTTATGTGCACATGCATGTTGTTTGTTAGTGAGAGCTAGTTATTCTAAATTTCAAATTTTTTTTTCAGCTTGCTTCAGTTACTCCCTGGTATCAGGCGCAAAGTGATGCGCCTCCACAAAATTCACCAAAAGATGACTGACCAAGAACCAACTTTCAACCAAAAGCAGGGCGTACCAGGTGGTCCTTGTTCAGTGGGAAATTCCCGATGTTTAGGCAGATTTTCCCGGTTGGAAGGTAGTTTTTGAGGCATATTTTCCTGTTGGAGGTGAAAATTCCTGGTGACAGCCAAAAATGGCTGATTTCCATGATTTTTTGAAGCGTCCCGGTCAAAATCTTCTGGTGTCAACCTGCCCCCTCCCCAACTGTTCACACTCTGTTTGAAATCCAAGCAAATGTTTAGATGTAGCCAAAAGATGGTTTAATTTGTGCCAATTTTATTGCAGGTATACTGTGTGTATCCATATCATTGAACTGCATAAGCACTATAAAGACACTGTAAAGTTTGTAAATGTTAAATTCCAACAATAGTATTAAGGAAACCGCTAGTTTGAAGCCCTAAATTTTTCTAATGTCAAGCGACTGCCTTCAAAACTTCAAACCATGTCAAATTTTACAACGTGCTTCATGAAACAGGATATATATGCAAGGCTTGTAAAAAAATAAAACTAATTTCAGACTACTTCCTTACATAGAATATCTAAAACATGCCAATCCTTCCTGAAGTGAGTTGTAAGATCAGGCGAAATATTTCCCCTCTAAGGATTCGTTTGTTGCATGGTATTGTATTATGCTCTATGGTGACATCCTAGATTTCACCTGCGTGACAAAATTGGTAACATGATTCATCAAAACATGTCATATCGATCATTTCATAGAATGCCCATCCCATACATTGTATATTCTTGGTGATTTCCTGCTACGGGAATGAGCCTGTTTTTCCCTTCTTTTTAATAATATCGCGTCAAAATACCTTTGAGCCTGACGTCTATGTTAAGGTTCTATTTTTGTGTTACGAGATGGGTCATGGAAATAAGGACATTTATATCTTGCTTGAGTAGATTAAAATGAAATGTCTTTACATCATTGAAATGAATGACCTTCGACATCCCCTCAAGAGCCCATTTTGGATTTGCTTTTTTGTGTATAAGGAAGCTAATTTGGAGAAGTGACATTTACGACAACTTTAAATACCACCTACTATAATCTTGTACTTTTCTCTTTCATCAAGGCATTTTTCCTGCACTATCTTCGAGCACCTTCTCTTGTTCAAGTGATGCAGCTGCATTCTATTGGGCCAATTTACCCAGAAGAAGTATCAATGTTGATATCAAGACACCCGCCAATGGGACAGGCCATATTTCTCATAATTGTCTCCTCTTCCTGATTCCTGATTTTCAGCTTTCAAATCCATTTCTTTCCCGTTACTACTCTCTCTACCTGCCATTTTATGTTAACCTCAATATTAGCACAAGTAGTGAATAGGATGTTGCATTATGCTTATCACGTCCTAGCATCAAAAGACCGCAAGTTTTTCCCATGTATACTTGGATGTCAGTTTACTTGCAAGTGTCAGGTTCTCATATCAATAACACAACATATTTGGACAAAATCGAGACAAGAAACCTTTGGTAAGAACTGCTGACCCAAGGCCCATGGGGTGTTTTAATGATTTGGGTCCGAGGTCACATGGGCCGTTACAGGGCATTTTTGAAAATCTCTAAAATCTTTCGTTCTTGTGCAAGATGGCCTTTTGGTCACAAAAAAACTGCTGACCAAAGGCCCATAATTATGACTGCTGAGCTAACAACCATTGTGCCTTTTTTATTGTCCGATCTGTGAATTCAATTAACAAAGTGGCATATGGGGAACTGAAATAAACAAAATACTCATAAAACTTAAATGGAATGTTGTAATCAATGCAATTTTAAAACATAGGGTTGTTTTTTGTGGTCTTCTCTGCAGGACTATGGGCAAAACAGAAGTCGAGTATGATCACCGCCGAATTTCTGAACGTCAATTTATGGGGTGCTCAACTTCACACTCGAAGGTGCCCTCTTCACCTGATCGTACACCTACCACACTCATGAAAGCTCCCATCACTATGTATAATCTATAGGTCCATTAGAAACTTCGATCAGGCATATATCTTATTTTGATCACCTCCAACCATCAATTCATAAGTAGACATCGACACATGGTCTGAGGTACATTATTTATAGTGTTATACCCCTGAGAAAGAAATCATAGTCAATTAATGGGGTAGCATTCCATCCTCATCAATTAATTCACGCTCAAATGCCAATTGAGTCTAGACGAGCTTCACGCTACCCAATCATATGATACTGCCCTTCTAGATCAGGAACTTTAATATCAATTTCAAGGATTTGTAATTGGGTTTTGATAGGGAGGTACAAGAGGAAGATGTAAATCCCCACAACCTTCCTATGTCCTTGTGTTGTGAGTGAACCTTGTGTCTGGTGCATCGTTTAAATTTGCGTTTTGTTTATGACACACTGGTAGGTACCTTGTTGTTATTAATCAAAACCATGCCCCTTAAGAGGAGGTAATGATTTTGGAGTCTGTGCTTTTTTATTTGGTATACAGATTTGTGGGGCAACAGTCTTCAAGATGCCCCCAGTTCGCAACTTTTATGCTGTTCCTTCAGACCCCCCAGTTTGAGCTTTTGCCAGATCAACTCCACTTACAATCTATGCAGAACTTCCACGGTTAGCATCTTCACGTAGAATGGGTCACCTGAACAGGATTCGGCACAGGAAGTCGGCCCCGTTTCAACACAATATTCACTGATGGGGCTGTCGGCCATCTCCATCCGCATGTGGCTTTCCATCAACAGACTGCAGATCACATTCTCAATGAGGTGGCCCATGCATTAATCTACCGAGTGCGAAAGCGGAAACTGCACATTATATTTAAACGCTCCCCTTATACCAATAGCATGGTTTAAATGATGTTTTATTATTTGGCCCTTCCTTTGATATATTCTACACATTAAGCCTGGGCTGGGGAAAAGTATTGGAAATTATTACTAGTCACTTACTTCAGTGGTGGGAGCACTTTGGAGTCAGAATAACTATGTTTAAATAAATACTGCAATCAGATGAGCTTTCAACGGATTTTTGCCATAAGCCCCACTAGGTAATCTAGCCTAGGGTGTGGACCTCGGGATCACCATTTTCACACTTTGCTTCTCAGCATCATACATTACGTGTGCGCCCCCTCCTCACGTTTGATTCACGTTGCATCTGTGAACCAATAATTGTGAACTGCAAATTATCTCAGAAATTCTCTACTTGTGCCTACATTCCCTCAGGCATTTGACTCTGAGAGACAGGACTTGCCGTGGTGACTGATCTGTTTGCAAATTGAATATCCTGAATTGATTTGGGGTATCAAAAATAACCTGTAAAATTGCAACAACACCAGAGGTGCCAATTGATGGTAGAATTTTCCCAGGGCTTCTAATGGTAATCAGGTAGCACATTGTAATTTTGTGGGTACTTATTGTTTAATTGGAATACTTGGCTTAGCTGGTTAGGAAGTGTTTTAAAATCGGAAAAAAAAAAACCCAAACACCATTATGCCTGTATCAAATAGGTTAACAGCAGCTTTCTCACATCTAATAGTTGAAAATGTGGGTTATGTGGTGGGTGGGGAGGGAGAGAGGTGAGGGGAGGGAGGGAGGGGAGTGAATTACGACTGATTGAAAGATCAGAAGGTGAGCAGGAGAGGTCGTGGAGGGAGGGAGGAAGGGAGGGAGTGTGAGGAGGGAAGGAGAGAGTTCCTTTCGAGCCTTGAAACTTTCTGTACTTTACTTTTTCTTTTATTTGATATTAGCATGTGATGGATGTTACAGGTGCCCCCCAATTCCCATAATCATGTGTCCCTAAAAAAAATGAATGTACTCGATGTTTTTTCCCTGTTGTGGGTGTAAGGCTTTCCATCAAAAATACCCCCTCTGAAAGTGATTAAGCTGAGATGTTTCTTTGGTACAAAAAATTGTGAAATTTCTAATTTTGTATAGGAGCAAAAACGAAATCAGCCTATTGAAATATCAGCAATCAAATTTGTCCTTTTTTCCTCTCTTTGAAGACATTTGCTGTATAGCCAAATAGCGAGGTAAAAATATCTATTGAGTATCTAATCTCTATGAAATTACTACTTATTGTGATTATTGGACACTTAAAATCTCTTGTTGCAATCAACATCCCCAAGGATTAGGCTAAAATGCAAACCATTGCAAAATCGGAAAAAATCAACAAGCCAATTTGGTTTTTTATGTGGATGGTCCCAATGAACATTTGTTTTGACTTAAAAAGTTTTTGAATGCTGATGGGGGGGAAGGAAAATTTAAAACATGTAACAAATTTTAAATTGTTTGTAAAGTTACAACACTTGTTAAAAACCATTGGGACACGCAAACTTAAGGGTATTTCTTGGCCACCATGCATGCTATATTATGTACTTGAGGGTGATTTTTTGTAAAAAAATAAAAAATCTCCTCTCAAAATTCTCTAATAGTAAGTTGTATCAAAGCTGATTTTGGCCCTAAACCAAAGTTGGTTTTTAATATTACTGCGGGGATTTGCCCCCAGAATCATCTGACACTCTCAAGATAACAAGTTTTGAGTTGGCAAGTTCCAGTTTTCCAATGTTCATTTGTTCCACTTCTACTCTCTAGCTCATCAAAAACTGATCTAGGGTAAATAAGTTTAATAATTTAAATCGTTCATTGTTATTGACTCCAAGACTTAGGCCGAATAAACGCTCCCGCATGTGTTAGTGTTTAATTGTGCAACTTATTTTCTCACAATTTCCAAAAAACTATTTTTCTTTCCCCTCTTTATTTTTTTTGAGAAAATCGTAAAAAAATAACGCGCAACATTTGTGTGTTGGTGATTTTTTCGCAAAGGGCTGGTTCCGATGTCAATGAAATGTGCCAATGACGTAGGTGTAGTTACAAGGTTCGACGCGTTAGTGAACTACTCGATAAAATTTTTCAGAATTCACAAAATATGCATAATGGTTTTTACTACGGTGCTGGTACTGCGATTAAGGTGGAATCCCCCCAGCTACAGTTTTTTTATCAAGTCCCATTTATATTTTATTTAACATTGAGTCTTGGAATATACCTTTCTTTGCCTCAATTTTGTAAAAATCGGACATTCCCTCGCAAAGTTATATTCTTGTTGTTCTCAAAGTCAGCGGCAAATTTATCAATATCTTTTGTATTCCTTTATTTTGATTCTTTGGTATTGTATTTGTTTTGTGTGTTGATATCTTGGGGTAATATTTTAGCATTTTTATACAATGTTCTGTAATAATTCCCCTTTATTTATGTATTTACTATACTGAAAATACTTTGAACTAAAGTGTACTCTTGCATTTTATATAATTTTGACTTTATCACCTTACATTGGTTATTATTATTGTTAATTTAACCTTTTTAATAACGGACCAAACTTTAAAGGAGGTAAGTCCCCTATTTTTAGATTTTTAAGCGACATAACCGGTGCTTGGAACATGATTTCTCAAAAGTATAATAGGTACCACCTCAGAATTTTCACACTGAAGCTTGCCCTATAGATAAGCTTCAAATTGACACATAAAAATCTTTGTTCTCACACCCTGAGAACATGCATGTTTTCTAGAGAAATTAGCAAAACAATACTTATGAAAATCTGAATTTTAGCCGTTGACCTCTGATTACCCCCCCACTAAATGTCATGGCAATTAACTTCTCTTTAGTTCAGATTGAAGTTCTGCCTTTTGCCCCTTAAATTTGCTTTGTTTTCATTCCACTTAAACATAACTTTTAAGTATACATGTTCTGGCCCATTATTTGAAAATTCACCAATCCAACATGGCTGCCCTTGCAAGAAGGTAGAGAAAGTCTAAGGAGAGAAGGCGGACGGAGTGATAGTGAGAATAGTTAAGAGTGGTAGGGTGAGGGAGGAAAAGACGTCAGTGGGAAGTAAAAGGCGCGAAATAAGAGGGGAATGGAGGGTGAAAGGAGATACAAGGAGCGAGTGTGTGGAAAGAAAACGGATGAAGTGGGGAAAGGAGAGTGAAGCATAGAAGAAAGTTGCCATGGCAACGGTCGCATGACCTTTGACTTTTTTTTTTAACTGTTTTTTACAGAGAAATGTTCAAGGATTAATATTAAACCTGATAAATGCCAGTACTTATAGATAAATTTATATTTCAGCATTTAGGCTCAGGGCAGCTGACCCGGGGGGGATTCCACCTTAAGAATAGGAATTAAGAGGGGTCCCCGACTTAGTTTTTGAGCTATAGCCAGAAAACAAAAAAAGCATGTGGTCACCTTTTAAACCATGCAAGTCTATTTGGCTATAGACATTTCCGTATTATAAGTGAAAAACAAAGGTGATTTGAGTTGCTCATTTGTCAATATTAAAACAGGCTGAATTGTGTATTTAATCCAAGTGAAATTAGAATTTCACAATTTTTGTACAAAGATAAGATTTCAGCTTCATCCTTTTTGTGAGTGGGAATAGTTTTCATCGAAAGCTTTGCAATCAGGATTTTAGTATAGGGTGATAGTACAAAAAAAATTGACCCTGATTGGTTTGCCATTTGAATTTTTAAACAACATATATCTAATATAACATATGTGGTATCATGCTATCCCCACACTGCACAGGGGCACGTATAAAGGGTTCCATGGAGTTTGTTGACATGACTAATATAGGGTTTCACAGGCTGAGGTAACATTCAAAGGGAAAAAAGATATAGTTGTTTAAAATTCAAAATGGGCCAAACACAATCAGGGGTGCAGGACTCGTGATCAATAGACGAAAATCGTGAGTTCGAGCCCCACTATGGTCAATGTGTTTGTGTCCTTAAGGGGGCAAGACCCTTAGTCCGCAATTTTCCCGTCCACCACAAGCTGGGTAGCTTTGCAGAGAAGATTTCAATAGCGTCCCACAAATAAGACAGGATTTGCAAATGGGAAAAAATCCAAAAAAAGAAGAATGTATTATTTGGTACAGGTACTAGATAGCTGAAGATCGATTAAGATGATGAAACATGGTCTAAATTGACAGTAAAACTAAAAGCAAAATACACAAAAAAACTATAACATTTTAGAGCGTTTCAACAATTCATCTCTAACAAAAGATCCACAAAATTGCAACCTGTACAAAACTTCCAATGGAAGCAATGAATTGTGGGAAGCTCTTGTATCTTCCGTGGTAGCTGCTATGGGGAATTTTAATGAATCTACGGCTTATAGGCTTGTGTGCTTGTAAGGCATGTCTTCGAGCATGAAAACAGAGCGCCACCTAAACAATGAGCGAAATGATCGGAGACGATTTCTTGAAGGGGGCGTAATAATAATTTGTGGATAGCAGCTGTGTGCTTTGTAGTCGCCAATATAAATGGCTCCGTTTTATTAATTAATTAAAAGAGAGCAAGATTTCATTATCTTTAAAATTTTTGCTGGGGCAAAGATAATCCAATTGAATAAGTAATAGGTCGAGGGCTATAGTCTTTTGAATCAAGAAATCAGCTCTTTACTTTTATACCCCTACCATGTGGATTCCGTTTGAATGCACTGTTGCCAAACAAGCAATGCCTCCCCAAAATGATGAGAATGGTACTTCTTTGTTTATGTTCAAATACAGTGGTATCTTACAGGTGGTAAGGCCCAGTGAAAGGTAAGTTTTATGTTGGCAACACTTTTTTTCAAGATGTGACATATTTTTCGGTCTATACAATATCGAGAATACTTTTAAACCTCAAAACGAGTTTAACCAATATCTGTTTTCTTTTCTTCGTCTTCTTCATATGGTATAGATTCAATTCAACTCCTCCAAAACTGATACATATGTATCAAGTTAATTTTTTGTGTCAATGAATTTTTATAAGTTATAGAGGATTTTAGAAACGGTTAGAGGCCATCGATGGTAAAAATTGGTTACTGAATTTTGTGGGTTTAAATAGTGCCACATTATATTATGCAAATCAATAATAGCCCGATTTTCTTCTACTATTTGGCTTACCTGAACGCCATTCATTTTAATTGAATCCGTGGACAGATCGCAAAACCGACTACTTGATTCCAAATGACTGTAGCTCAGGTATATCTAACTGATTTTAATGATCTTTGCAGCAAATTAAAGAAATTAACTAGGCTTTAAAAAAATAGGATACACATCTGTGAGATATATGTTTGACTTAAACTTCAAAAGGCGGACCACAATTATGGTCAAGTTTTTTTTTCTCCCCCTGTAAATTTTTTAGGGACCCTGTATGTAAAACTTTTGTTGCACCCTTTAAATACTTCAAACTTGGTCTATATATAATAGGTGTAGGGTTCGCCAGCACAGCTTTGTGTTTCTTAACATATCAGCTTGTTTGATTTAATAACCACTCCCTCTTATTGCCACTGTACACAAATTCAATGCTTTAAATTACAGAAAAATTGAAAATATTTTCATTTTATCACTTTTGTTTTTTTACACTTCATTTGATGTTGATTGAGATAGGGTGGCTTGCATGGCCAACTGTCTGATTTACAGGGAATTGACAAATGGTTCAATTTGGTGTCTACAGAATCGAAAGTGCCATTTGGTATAATGGTACCAAGGGCAGGGCATGCATTTGTAATTCAGGCTTCAATAATACTTTGCAATGAGCCGACTTATTAATCACAGAGATCCATCAATACCTAATTATACACTTCATTAATAAATGTGGGAGCTTGTTAATTGTTAAACAGCTCTCACATGATTACGGTCGCGTAGCGACAGTATGTTACTTTTACGCAAACGGGCCATTTTGGGGGGCCGTTTTTTGGTTCTCGGATCTCCTTAATGTTGTGCAATTTCGCGGTGAAAAATGGTACTTTTCAAAGTACTGTCCGTGCTGGTGTTTGAACACCCCTAAAAATTGTCCGGTGTACTTCTTTAGCTTAAAGTTTTTTTTTGGTAAAAAACGTTGTTTTTGTTGCAAAATTTGTTGTTTTTATTTTAAAAATGGAAAGTTTGGGTTGTTTTACTGATTTTGAAGTATGTACAAGATCAGCTATCACTGTTTTTAAAAAGATGTATCGGAAAACTTTGCTTTCTAGAGAGCGGATTTTGGTTTAAGAATCAACGCGTATATGTGTGTGAAATAAATATTGCTGCCAAAAAGGAAATTAGTGACGGTTGATTTCCCCCGATGCCCCTCGGGCGATTGAAGTAGGGTATGGGTTAGTACACGTGGTAATAGCGGGTAGTCGAGGTTACTCAACTGGACACTCCATATTGCGCCCGGCTATGAGTGTCAAGCACCCATAGCGGGGGGTTCATGGAAGGCTTTTGACGAATTAACAATGATATCATTGTTGCAGCGCCCGAAGGGACGAACCTCAGTCTATATTTGTGTGGCATTCCGCCCAATACTTATGTTCGTGTTTTAGCTGAAATATTTTTGTAGATGATAGATTGACTATCTCGCAATACCTCTTTACTCTGAAGAGCGGCAGTAGTTCTTAAGTGTGACTTGGAAAATACCCAGAATGCGGGGGGGGGGTCGGGTAACAGTTAGCTCAACGTACCAGCTAATTGAGGGCCTGAAATAGTCAGCTTACCTCATAGCCTCTGCATGATGATTAAAAGAGGAAATGTTGGTTTGGGTTCGAATTCCACTTCGGGCTGATTTTTTTTTTTTGGGGGGGGGGTTATTCTTGTTTAATTTATTTTAGAAATTTTTTGTGGGGCGAACAGATTTTTTCAATATGACCATCACAAAAGTCATATATACTAGGCCTAAAGATAACAAAAGAAATTAAAAAAGTAAAAATTGATAAAATAACAAATGGATGAAATAAAGAAAAAGATCAGTACAAATTAAAAATAATATAAAAAAACAAACCATTAATAATAAAGGATGAGAAAATATACAAACTAATTTAAAAATACAAAACAAATCAAACCCGTGTACACTAGTCTTAGCATATCATTAAAATAAATCGTTAACATAAAAAGACAATAATAACATAATTACAGATATTTATATAGCGCTTCCCAAAAGGAATATAAATATACAAATGATAAATGGAATCAAATTTTTTTTAAAACAGTACAAAATAAAATAAAGAAAAACAACAAAATAATAAAAAAAAAAGCCAAATGGTAAGAAAATAAAAAATAAGGGAGGATAATAAAAAAATATTTTAAAAATTAATAAATCAAGCCGTATACCAAAAAATATTATAATATAAATCGTTAAAATGGAAAATAAAAACTTAAATAATTACCAACAGAACAAAATAAAGATGAACGAAATAAGTAAAATAACACAAAGTAAGAACACCAAATACAATTACAAAATTAAAAAACCAAACATTTTGAATAAATACAAATATTAATGAAGTAAATCGTACAATTAAAAAATTAAATAAACAAATTAAAGATGATTAAATAGTAAAATAAAAAACTAAATAATAAGAAAGAACACATACATTACAGTATTCAAAAACAAAATAAACAACTATGAAATAAAATTCTATACATTATAAATTAAAAATCAAAATAAACAAAGAATATAATTCTAAGAAACAAAAACGAAAGGAATTGTTCGAGAATGTATTTCATTATTGTAAAACCATGGCGTCATATTCCCAAAGCAATGTCAAGAAAACTTACAGCTCAATTCTGGACATACATTCACCTAAAAACACTTGCATGTGTGTATATATCAGACTAAAACTAGGGGCCAACCACCAAAAGCTACGCACCACGTAGAATCTCTACCAGCACAATTTTTTCCAAGTGTAATCTGCATATGGAAACACCACTACCACCTTTACAGGGTTCAGTCAGTCACTGGAGATTTCCGGAGTCGCCTGAATCCACCACAACTCCGCTAGCTAGCCACACTGACCTTCTTTTTACTTTCCCAATTTTTTGTTCCTATCACCCTTTGTTGATCTTTGTTCCTGTGACCAAGCACACACTTTTTCTCCGAGTACAACAATACTCTACTACTGAGTGATGTAATGATTGGAAATAGAGATACTATAGATCGTCCAACTTATTCTCAGTTAACAGTCAACCTAAAAAAAAACAAACTCGCAAGTCGCCTGAACATGCCGCCACGGAATTAACCATTCATCTTTGACATCAATTCAAAACAATCTAAACAACTTCCAGGAAAACGTCTGCTTCAAATTCAAACATACAAATTGCAGCCAACCTCAGTTATCACAAATGGCTCAGAGCGACCGATAAGGTTCGGAACAGAAGCAAATCACAACCACCGCCACCTTAACACCACAACGCAAATTAATTTTAACCAGCCTCCCCCCACCAGTCCCAACTAGCCAGTAAACCTGAAACCTAGAGAGCCGAGAACGCGAAATTTCTAAGTTTTGAAATAGTTTCACTATTTTTATGAATATGCAGTGCAAGGAGGTACCTCCAAGCCGTAGATAGAACCTCCAAGCCGTAAATAATAGCTGGCTTGTGATATTGCACAGCGCGTAATGCAGTGAGAGGTACTATTTACAGACAAATAGTACACTTCAAATTATGTATTCTTAAACTGTCAGCTGTGAAAATGTAAGCATTTCATTGGTTGATGCCCGGGTTTCATTCGATTAATGAACCCAGGTATACGCGCTGCGTATTGATGTTATTTTTAGGTTTTAGCGCTCCGCGTCATAACCGCCTTTTTGGCTACGTTCGCGCGCGCCCTGCCAACGTTGCGTCCTCGTTCGTATGATCGTTGCATTCAACGGTTGTGTTTTGATTGTTGTCACGGGGTGTGGCAGTCCTTTTCCCTTGTTGTATTTAAGCCGTAAAGCATCGCGAAAATTGGGTTAAAGATAACCCATAAATGATAAAGCTGTTTAAGAAGGAGAATAAAGGTATGTTTTTGGGAAACGGTACTCCCTTTTAAATGACGAATGCGAACCCGGCGCACCATTATTTTCGCGTGGAAAAACTCGGCCCTCCGGCCTCGCTCTTGCACTTAAAATAATGGTATCGCCTTGGGTTAAATTCGTCGTAAGAAGTACCGGTTCCCCCAATCATAACCTTTTATTCTCTAAATCTCGCTGTTGTCTAAAGGTGATCTTGGCATTAATGTTGCAACTCTTTTAAAAAATTTGACTTTACCCACTTGGAGGGAGTTGATTTTTAGGCATCCCCAAATTGGTTGATTTGGTGTGCCCTTTAAGACAATACCTAGGGCATGTTCCCCCCATGCCCCTAGTTACACCCCTGTTAAAATTCATAGTTTGAAACAAATTTAGTTAGTTAGGTCATACAACTAGTTTCCAGACTCAAACTTATTGGTTTTCTTTGGTTCATATGGGGTATACCGTTTTGTACTAAAATAATGATTACAGTACACTTAAAGTGGATATATGGCCGGTATCCCGATTCCCATTTGTTCCCATTTTGGGGGTGGTGTTTCGTGGGACCCAACTTCTTTTAACCATGTTTCCCTAGGAATTTCTCAATGAAATTGGTTATCACACGGCAGGACGATCATAATAAAAATATATTTAATGGAAAAAAAAAATAGAATTCCACAAAGTAACCTGAAAATTAAGATGAAAAAAATAGTTTTCTCCCGACCAATTGCAAATTGAGAAGAAATTCCTGGCATCAATAAAATCCCCCTCCTGTCTCCTTTAATTTACTGTAACTCTTAGTTTGGTCAGCTGAATGACTGATATAAACTGTCATTTTTATAACTTGCAA
>JAMKCH010038440.1:0-21832 GCA_023653785.1 Ophioderma brevispina | reverse complement strand
AACTATACTGTATCACACAGAAATTACTTTTTATTTGTATTTTTTCAAATAAAAACTATGCATTTTATAACCATATTTTGGGAATCGCATGAAAAAATTTCATTTAAATGGTCCAACAAGCCTAGTCAAATGGTAGTGGTTTTTGTGATGGACCCAAATCAGTCTCTCATTAGAAATATTTTATAACCTGTATATCTACCAGCATTAAAAGGGTTAATAAAATCAGTGGCCGGAACAGGGGGAATGTGGGGTCAATGCCACCAATTATTTTTCTTGTCCCCTCCCCCCCCCAAAGAAAAAATTAAGGATTCTTTGAAAAAAATCTTTGAAAAAAATCTTTGATTGCGGGGCCAAAAATCGTTGATTTGAGCCAAACTTGGTTAAGAATATGGAATTTTGGTTGTTTTTCCACCATTCACTTTGAGCCCCCCCAAAACAATTTCACTTTGACCCCCCCCCCCTCGAAAATGAAGTCTGATGCCACCCACACTGGTTAAAATAGTCAGATATAGAACATGAACAACAAGCGGAACTTTCCAAGACATAAAAATGTCCTTATCTTAATCCTGTATCTGGGACACGATATTCACCAAGGAAAGCTTTCAAAAACATCCAACTCTATCTCCAGTAATAGATTAGAAGGCGACTCTGGGGGTTATGCTTTGTGACCATGCATATACAGAGGATACGGCCATATCATCCCCAAAAGCTCTCGCGCAAAAGGAAATGCCGTACACAGGGGAGACGCTTCTTTATATTGTGTGACGTTCAACAAAACATCCGGTGACAGAACATTATCGCATCTGCCTTAAACCAGACTGTAAATGTCAAAAACAAATCTGGCTTCAAAAATAAATTATCAGTATATTGATAGCTTTACAGGGCTATATGATATAAAATTTTAAGTAGATGAGGAATTTTTCCTTGTAGATCCGATCAAGCAAACTGTAGAAAACACGGGGCCAAAGTTAAGGGATTTTTGCGTCGCAATAAGAAGCACTGTATCTGTAATTTAATTATCCCTACTCCACCTCTAAGTGTGACAAGATTGTATTAAAAGGATATTTATTTAGAAAGGTTTTGTTTTTATAAATAACAATAAGAGGCGAAAAAACAATTTATAATAGAAATGTGCTCATATTAAAGGCTGACTCCAGAATTTTCCCGATGAGGGCACACTCAATTTTCAACCAACATCAGGTTTTTTACATGTACATATGGTTTATTGCCATGTAATAACTCACTGTGTGAAATAACGAAGCCCAAACGAGTTCTTCATATAGTAGATCACAACTTTGTTACCAAAAATTCCGGATCCGGAAATTTTTGTTATACACGGTATCCTTATGGCACTGTTATACTAGGCATCATGTTTACTGCTGAAAATTCAAACATCCGATTCATCTCTAATTTGAATGAAGCATTTTAGGTACATCTTTATTTCTAGTTGTTATTTTTAATTTCTACACAAAAATATTATATTTCGAAATCTCTGAGTAAGCTTGTTAACATAAAGATATACTGATCCCAAAACCCCAGAACCCTTGATCATATATTTTAGGACCCGTCTTAGCATTACAGAAAATTTACACCAATTCATTCCATGACCCTTGTGCAAATTTCTCACCCATTCTTACCACACCATATAGAGTTGAACAAGGCAAAATAAAGTTGTTTGCCATAACACGACGACCCTGACGAAAACCTGCCGACTTGTGCAAATGTTATGCAAATTGCACAAAATTGAAAAAATCTGCTGGACCGACCCAGGATTTTCAATCTTTCAATTAAAAAATTTTGTTTTTAAACACAAAGGACAAAAAACATCAAAGTAGGACGATAAAAACGATTAGGGACACAAACAAGTTAAAAAAAAAGATATTTGCTATGATCATTGTAAAAATAGCTTTAAATTGTAATATGGTATTTTCATTTTAGAGGCATTGTGAAGTTCATCTTTAAAAAAAATCTGGACCGACCTACTCCCCCCCCCATATTTTTCCTTCTTTATGAGAAGAAAACATATTTTTTAGGCCCAACGATAGATTCTTGACCTGCAGTAGATCTAACTATCTCTAGATTCTAGATCTCACCCACTTATAACCGCCATAAACTATGAAAGGAAGAGGAATGAATGACTTTCCCCACTGTTTCAGCTTATAATTATAAACACCATAATTCCAACCCAAACTGATAGTGGAGTTAACAGTATGCCTACAGAATATGCAGATAACATTGATTACATTCAGAATGCACATCTTTTGGGAGCTTTTGCTAGATCGATGACATGGTAGGAAATAGTCACAATCGTTGACATTTGAACATCTAACTGTATGATTTCAATTGCAAATACTTAAAATATACTGATGAATGCCTCTTCCAGATATTACAGCAAGAATGTTGGTGATGGCAACTTGAAATAAAATCTGTTTTTACAGCGTTTTTTCCATAGAGTTTTACGGGTAAACATGTTTGTTAGCAAATTCAACAAACCGTATTTGTGATCAGTGGACAAGCTTGTCTTATAGAACCATTGATCCTTGGCAATGGCCCCACCCCTACCTCACTGCTTCTAAGATTTTGGCCAAAATTATGCTCCAGGATAGTATGGTCCAGGACCATAAATAATCTGGAGGGAAAATTCTGTCAAATGAATGACCCACTCCTGGAGACAGAATTTGGACTTAGATATGCTCCAGGAGCAATCTGACCATATGCTCCTAGAGCATTGTGCATTTCAAATCTGCTCCTGGAGCATATTTGGATGTTTTATATTTCTCCAGGGTATTTATGCTCCAGGACCTTGGTCAAATATTCTCCTGGAGCAGATATGATTAGAATATTTTTCCAAATTATTTATGCTCAGGAACATATGCTCAGGGACCATATGTTCCAGGAGGCTATTTCTGGCCAAAATGTCATAGAATCTGCTACCAACATCCAAATGCAATGAAATTAGTGATTTTGGTGACTGAAAGCTGGTCGCAGATCAAAAGAGAAAAAAAATTTTATGAAACCAACAACCCGACTAAGGGTTATGAAATGGAATTGACAGGATTCTTTTTCAAGAGGCCCTAGATAAAGAGGGTGTAGCCCATTCATGGTTCCTCTAGCTCTAATCTCCAATCCTCCATCTTATACCAAGGTAATAAAAAGGAATTCCAGATTTGAGCGCAGCAAGTTTTGCTTGTTGTATACAACATTAAGCAATTTAAACAAGCAAACACATACATAGAAAACAATTGTCACTGGCTGTGTAAACAATACAGTTTTACCAGTAACAACTCTAGGACCACTCAACAAGGCGGTTCCTACATGGGATGATATCGATTTGAATTGATCAACCACAAACAGCCTCATCCCAAGGAGGCAGGGTTCAGGGTTTTGTATGGAATGATTACAAGCAGGTGAGATACAGTTGTACAATCCGGGGAAAAATGATTTCCCTGACTGAACGACCGTAATTTGAACATCCCCCACCCAGGCCATACAACAGGATTTTTTAGGGGGTGTGAGTCTTGGAAAACATGGACCTAACCCCTCAAAATGTCCTCTTTGGATTTTGAAACATCTCATCACCCCCCCCAAAAAGATGGACTTGTTAGGAATATTTCTCTAAATTTTGAAACATTCTTATCAAACAAAAAAAAAAACAGCAAAAACTTTTGTGGATTTTTTGGTGGGTGCGGGGTCCTGTCCCACCCCTACAAGTGGCAGTGCATCCACACAACAAGGGATTCAGGATTGTGGTGTCATTGATGCTTAACCACAAGACAAATCATTGAAAGAATGACAAGTAAAACATTTCAATTTCTTATTTCATATCCTGATGGTTGCAACATTAAAACCAAAAGGATTGGTATAGTAGGCCTTAGATACCTTGTTGTGTGCTAATTTGGAACAATTGTACCGATTGAAATCCATGCTGCCCCTATGAAAGACTCTCGAAGGAGGGGGAATAGAGGTTTCACCTTCTTTTTCAGTGAAAAATATTGCGTTCCCCTTCGATTCATTCAAAAAATCACATTCCTCCCGATTTTATGAAATTTTCTCCCATTTGAAAGTTCATGTTCCCCTTATTCCTTGTTGAAAAGTTCATGTTCCCACTTTTCACTTACAAAAATAGTATTCCTCTCAACTCTTCTACTCCCCCATGCATTAAAATGACCCCAGAGGGAGGTTTGAAAATTTCAAATGAAGGTCATCAAATTGGCTATTCCTTTTGGAATCAATACTAACCTGGTGAAAGACCCAAGAGTACGGTCTGCTGATTGATCACATAGAACTTGTGTGATTTATTTAGCCAATCAGCATATGGTAAGAATGGTGTAGGGCTAAAGAGGGCTGAGCTAAATATTTGGAAGCTGCATTGTAACTGGTTATTGAATTTAATTTTTGATTTTTTAAAAGTTTTGAAATTACATGTACATTGTTTATGAAAGGTAGGTAGTGCTCCGGAGGTGAAAAAAAATGACCCCATGAGTACTACCTGCTGAGTTGGGTCCCATGGAAACTTATGTGATTGTTTAAGCCACTCAGCAACATGGTAAGAATGGTGGTAGGGATGGAATAGAGCTGAATAACTTGTAATCTGCATTGTTATTGGTTACTGAAATGAATAGATGATTGTAATTAGCCAATCACAGAAAATAATGTATGAAAGCAGGTGCTCAGGAAATCTTGTTGCTATGTTTGGAGTAGACAGCCAAACAAAAGAGCAAAAAAGCAATGCTCGATTTAAGCATGGGTCGTGACATTGATGAGTGTCCAAGGTGCACAAGAGTGACATGACCCTTAAGGGCCTTGGTTGCCCAAATCAGTCTCCATCCAGCCTCACCATTTTTTTACTGACAAATAGGCTTAGTAATGATCCTCATGAAACATGATCGGTGAAAAACCGAAGATGGCCCAAGATCCTTTTTAAGGATGGCCGGATTAAGGCCGAAAAAAATCGCTTTAAGCAATGCAGGCCACTGTTCTCAAGAAATATTTGAGTTATATTAATGTACTCTTGCATATCTTGTACCTAAAGATATGGGTAGAATAGGGGAAGACGGTTCGTAATTGGGGCAATTGTCCACTTCTAGTCGAGTTCCAGCTACTGAAAGAAAGGAGGAGTAAATATAAGCCTTTGCATTGTTAAGCCCGGACCATCACGCGGTATTGGGCCAAGCCCATTGTCCTCTTTTGTAACGCTGCCAGCACACCGCATGTTGTTCTTTTATTCGGGATCATATGTGCTTCCCTGTTTAAATTTCCCTAGAGCTGGATTGGGGTTTTTATCAATAGGGAAATAGAATCTTTGGAAGGTTGCCCTTCTGTATCCAATTCAGATTAATTTAAGGTTGCATTTTGTTGAATTCGAACCTTACCGGTCAATTGAGCCAGGAAAAAAAAGGTGTTTTCAAAATGGCCAGGTGATGCTGGTGGGTGAGGTGATGTTACATTTTGTAGATGAACAGATGTGTGGAAAGTGTTAAAGAAGATTGTAAATGAAGACAACAATGGCAAACTTTACAGTCTTACAGACCTGGGAAAAAAGTATGACCAGGGAGGGAGCCTAGTGTTAGTCCCCTGTATACAATGGAGTCAACCACATGCCTGTTCTGAAAATAAAATAAAAAGACCCCTATTTAGCTTCAAGGACCAATTTTGGAAAATTACCCCCATTTGTGGAAAACCAAGAACAATTTGCTTTCAAAAATAACCCTTTTTTTACCAATTTAAGGACAGTTTGTAAACTCATTTCCTATTTGTGCAAAAAAAACCAGGACATTCTGCAGTTGGGGAATACCCATGAGAAAAACACATGAAAATTCACAGCTCAAAAAATGTTGGTAGGTTCTTTCGAGGACACCCATCCTCTGAAAACCACCTATTTCTGAATTTCAAAGGACTCAAATGTTCACGAACAGAGTGGGAAAAATATTCCCATTCAAATTTAGAACGAGCATGCATACACAGGGGCAATGATATGTGACCCCATGGGGAGGGAGGGGAATGATAGGTGAAATTGTGAGACGTTGGAATCAGAGAATCTCGAATTGCTTTAAGATTTCTTTAAGGTGCAGCCGGTAAAATGGAGAAAATATAAGCTCTTTACCCACGGGGGCGCGGGGCTTATAGATGTGAGTAACTGACAGACATGGAGTTTTTGCTGCATTGAAGCCTGGAGAACTGGTATAAAAATTGTTCATGACAATTGAAAATGATGAACAGTGCTAAAAATTACGTAATGGTTGTGATGAAACTTGGCATAAATATTAATGCACACACAAAAATGTATTTTGTACAGTAAATGATGAAAGTGTGAGATAGATTGTATTTTTCAGTGTTATACAAATTTATAGTGGATCTGTACAAGGTTCTATTTCCATGTGTTTAACCGTGGGGTCAAATATCAGCTAGGCCAGTTGGGCGAAAACTGTCAACAGTGCCCGGTAATACTCAGGTACTATATCATTGCAATATTCAGAAAAAATTGACAATTCTTGGCAGCTGGCAATCAGTATGGAGGGTCGGGACTATGAGGACTACATGATCATTAACTTGAACAAGGATAAGTGAGCTTGAATCAACACGTACGATACCACTATTTATTACATAACAGTTTTCGGTCAAAGTCACTTACACAAGCAATTTTTGCTTGGAAAATGTTATGTACCTCTCAATTTTGTATTTTTAATGGTTTTAAATAATTCTGCCCATGCGCGGGGCAACATTGGTGCCCAGCAACCAAAATGTTTTTGTCGTTCTGAAGTGTAGCTTGAATATCACTCAGGGGTACACAAGGGAATGAGCTAAGTGAACCTTAATTGAGAAATTTGACCTTAGATGGCAGGGTGGGTATTGTAAATCATACTACAGGTATGAATGGCCAGTTACATAGTACCCAATGGATATGTATGGGTTATTGAACCCTGCCCAAAGGGAGTGGGTTAGTTGGGTTTTAGGTGTTTCTAAGTTTTCTCAAATGTTATTAGAAAATAATTGTTCTCCAAAAAAATGGAAACACTTGTTACCAAAATTAAGGAGATAATTTAGGTTAAAATCTAACAATCTGAAAGTGTGGAAAAATATGACTTCCTTCTTGGTAGGGCAAAAATAATTAGTAATTTAAAAAATTAAGGAAATCTTGAAAAAATAAAGAAAACCATGAGAAATTAAATCTAGCAACTTGGTTTCACATGCATGCGGGGGATGAGTATTTAAACTTTTTTGAGGCAAGTCGAGGGATGAGGTTGGGATCACGAATTGCCCCTGTAAATACTATACACTGTAAAGTGACAGGAGGAGTTTTTTTAGGATATGAATTTCTCTCAAAATTTCTGGATCGGGGTGTAGACCACCTACCAAGGACGTGTCAAAGGTTTATGGACAAACAGGTGTACAAAAGAAAACCGAAAATTGCCTACTATCGCAATCATTCCCCATAGAAAACCATGCTTTTACTTTCGGTCGTGCATGACAGAGACTAAATCATCATCGGCGATTTGGCTTATTCACTTCAGGTGTGATCTAATAGTGGTAACGCATTCAATTCAAAGATGTAAAAAACCCGGGTTGAAAAAAGTGGGGCAATTATTCCTGGAAATTCTCATGTCTCTTTAACTTAACCCCCTACCTTAAAAAAAGTGAGATTTAATCATCTAACCATTAGCATTAGTAATCCATGCGTGTCTAAGCTTATGTGTTAATGTGTAAAAAAAAATTGAAATTTTGTATTTTTTTGTAGTAAACTGCCAGAATGACTGAAGTGGTGTATGGGACCGGTGGGGGAGACAAGCATTTGCTCAATAACACAAAACAGCAGATGGAATCAACTAAACTTTTGTAAAAAAAAGAGTTTCTCAAAAGATATCGAGGGAAACAAAAATAAAACAGAAGGTGCTGAAATCACGGAAATGCCACCTTTAAGTAATGTAGCCATGTATCTTCTTGCTTTATGTCTACGGATATCTGTCCAATACGTAAAAAGTGGAAATTTTCACAGCTACATTAATTTTTCGCGCTTTTCGCGCATTCTGAGATAGCGGAAATTAAAAACCGCAAAATTGTTATGTTGTGTGTAGGTCTATGTAGGGAAGCTGAAAAGAGCGAATTTAAAACAAGCAAAAATGTTGTTTTTTTTTAAAAATCGCTGAAACGAGAAAAATTACACGCGTCGAAAATTAGCAATCTTGTACTGTGTATATTGGGTGGCATTTTCGTGGTTTTGGTAGGAGTGATGAGCTGCAATTTAGAAAAAGACCTGCCATGCTGCCCAATCCCCATTTTGAAAGGTACAATTTTTTTTAATTGTACTTTTTGGCAGTTTTTGAAAATTAAGTAAATCCTGGCTATGGGCCTGAGTTAAGTGGCCACATCCATGGTGGTGTAGCACACATTGGCTTACTATCCATATGCAATAAGATCTTACCTTGTCTGATACCTTGTCTTGGAAATACCAAGAGTGTAATAGACCACCCATGTAATTGTAACATAATATCTTTAATTGAGAAACTGGTTACTGGTACATGTGTTTTTTTCTTGTAATTATGTCCCTTATTCCATATGGCTGCTTATTGCAGAGGGGAAATACATCATTTTATTGTAGTTTTGAAAGGGGGGGTAGGACATGACCTGCTCGTTTTGGGCATTGGGGATTTCCAAACGGTAATTTGTGGAACTGCTATGTGTATTTACTATGGCAGTCTCTGTTTCAGTTTCATTATGGGCCATGTTAGGAGCGTCTGTATCGTGGATACACGCGGCCCCGGATCAGCTTACTCAGTTGAATAAATCCTGACACCACCACAAGCCATTACTAATGACATGTGGACACGCTAAGAAGAAGTTTCATTACAAAATCTCCTCTTAAACCTTGGTTCAATACATCTTAGTAATATCATGATAATTTTGGAATAAATTATTGACTTCAAAATGCAGATATTGGGCAAAAAAATTGACATTTTTATCATAATTTAAATCATTTTAGCAAATGTGGGACATTTGGCTCCAGATTAAGGACATAATGCCTAGTTTTCCAATTAATTGTAGAAAATGTTGAAAAAGGGACCCATCTTTATTCCAGAATTGGCATGATATTATGGGTTCATTTATAATATACAAGAAGACTCAAAATGAGACTCATATTGGTGGCATATCCCAGACTGCCAGATTGGGCTGGCAGTCTGCAACCCAGCGGGCATAGTCGTTTAGAGCGACGTCGAAACGACGTTGGCACGTCGAAAACAGGTTGATGGTTTTTATAAATTTACGTCGAAAATACAAATTGAATTGACGTTTTAAGAACGACATCAAATCGATTTGCATTTTTCGACATAAATAGTGTGTAAATTTCTAAAACTCTCGACGTCTTTTCGACGTTCCAGCGTCGATTGCCCACTGGGAAGTAGTTTAACCCCCCCCCCCCCCCCCCGCCCCCGGTACTGCTGCTACATCTATCATCATCAAAGCACAAATTTGATTGGTTACTTGGAAGGCAATATCATGTAGTGAGCAAATCAGAGATACTGTAAGAATGATAGTATGGTTTTCACAAAGATATAGAAGCACCAATTTGATTAGATAGTCAGAGGTGTATCTCATATTGTGTCCTGTAATGAACCAATTAGAGAGATTGTATCATATGTGGTGGTGCATGGTTAAACAGCTCTTTTTAGAGCCACTTGTTTTTTCTCTCAGCCAGCAAGGGAACAGATTGAATCAGGTTACTCCTAATGAAAGCTTGACAGTTCTAAACTTGTAAGAGGAACAAGCCGTTAAAAAAATTGCAATGCATGATGCATGCAACTACAGTATACTAAATATAAGATACAATCCTATGTGATATTTTGGTTTTGCATATAGGAAGTATGATTGAAACCAGCTGTGAGTGTGTTATATCACTCACATTTTGTCATAGACCATGCTGCAGAGCACACTGCATTGGGGTTAATAACCTCCCAAAGCCTACAATCTTTGTGTTGTGCTTTGACTCTGTGTGACTTTCTCTCCAGAAAGCCATCACAGGAAATGTGACATGGACGCTTGTGCTATATATGATTGCTACGATGGCATATCCGTACATCTTGCAAAAATTTGGAATATATCAGGCGCGGATCCAGGGAGGGGGCGGAGGGGGCGCGCGCCCCCGGTAATTCTGCAAATTCTTGCAAAATCAGCCCATTTTGAGCTATTTGGACCAGTTACAGCCTTTCAGCCCCCCCCGTTAATTTTGACATTTTTCAAATCCTGGATCCGCCATTGTATATGGTGACTTAACGATTATTGTTAGTGGTATAAACCAGGGAACCACTTGTTTGTTTATCTGGAGAACTAAGTAGGCCTAGTTAAATTCCAGGGAACCACTTGTCTATACATGTATTGGTATTTTAAAGGGGAATGGCCTGATTTAATTATATTCTTATTGATTAAACGATATTGACCCCCATACCCTATCTGTGAAGTTTCACGCTGATATGATTTTCAATCCGTTTTGATATGGGCCCTAAGCACTAAAAACATGATTTTGTTATATAAGGAAAAAGGCTCATACGTGATGGTGATAAAGTATACAAACACAAAGGGATTAAACTTCTGCATCACAAAAAATTTACTAACCTCTATAGGAGGCCTTTCGCACAGATACCATCTGGCGTCATCAGCTATGTAAGATGTTATGGCGACTGACTGTCTCTGGACAACACTGATGATGACGTAACTTCCAAACCGGAAGTTACCAAATACAGTTATATTAAGATGGGATCCCAAACAGGATCCAGTTCCACCCCCTTGTCTATGTTGAGGGCGGGCTTCAGTTTCTTGATGTAAATAGCTACCAAACGATTGTTCTGGCAAAATCCTTAGATCCTCTGGCAAGCGACCTTGACGTTCTTTGCGTCAAAGTGGTGTGTGTCTGTCTTAATGTTCAGACACGGCGGAGGTGGAAGGGGACGATCTGGTGGTAATATGTTCTGGATCCCGCTTGCCCAAGGTTATGGCAGATTCACCAATATATGTCTTATGGCAATCCTCACATTCAAGACTGTAAACTGTCCAGCAACTGCGTCTGTGGGGGTTTTGCCTTGGGAGAGACCAAAATGGTCTCAAAGTGGTGTGAGTGTTTGAAGAAGAAGAAAGATGATTTTGAAAAAGCCCTGCGTATTTTTGTCCGAGATACCTTTAATGTAGCGGTCAGGTGGCGAAAACCCTTTTACGTGGAAACATCCCCTGGCGGTAGGTCGGACGGAAAACCGTCTTTTCTTGCTTTGTTGAGAAAACCAATCCTCGTACCCATTCCTTGAGTGCATAACACTATTCATATGGGCTTCTCCCACCTGTAGATCCACATGGTTCAGTGACAGTCGTTTCGGCTCTATGCATTAACGTATAGGACCACACGACTTTAGGTTACAACGGATGATGTTGAATGGAAATCCAAATATTGATCAGTGTGTGTGCTTTGCGATAAATTGATACCTTAATGATGAGTTAGCGTTAATGGTAATAATGTGTCAAGAATACGGTAGTTTATGTCTTCCTCTGGATCAAAGGTAAATTGATTGTCTCCGTCAATACAGTTTATGGGCTGGGTGAAACCATCTCACCGTGGTCACGTGCGATTTTAACAAAGGTATCGTCAACGTAACGATACCAGAGGCTAGGCGCCGATGGAGCTGACCGTATGGCGATTGCTCGAAATATTCCATATATAAGTTCGCAATAATAGGCGACACCGCGGAAACCATCGCACAACCCCCATCCTGCTTGAATAAGTCTCCTCGAAATGAGAAATAAGGGGTGTCCGTACGACAAATTCACGGTAAACGGAAGCACTTGATCGAGTTCAGGTATGTCTTTCTTTCCAAGCTGGTATCGGGAATTCACTAATTCTTGACCACATATATAATGGCTTTGCTAATGGGATGCTGGTGAATAGGTAGATCGTCATAAGAAATCAGTGTCTCATTGGCTGAACAGTTATGTTTTTGATCTTGTTCACAAAATCTGAGGTGTTCTTAATGTGGTGAGGAGATTTCCCGACTACGCGACGATAAGATATAGCCACAAAACAGTTGCAACCTCATATGAAACTGATCTATAGATGAACACAATAGGACGAAGGGCCAGTTGTTTTTATGAATTTTAGGCAGTCCATAGAAGGCTGAGGATAGTACACGCGGTTGGCTGAGAGCTTGTGATATAAGTTATCATCGATTACCTTGGAATCCTTTAAGGATTGAGAATGGTGATGAGGTCACTCTGGTAGTTCCTTGTCGGGTCTTTCTTCAATTAGAGTAAGTAGCAGGTCAGCAACAAGGTGTTAAATTTTCTCATACTTGATTTTGTCAACAACCAACAGTGCAACTTCCTTATCACTTGGGTAGCCTAAGAATGCGTTGTCTTTCTTTAGTTTTGGTTAGAATCGTTACGGGGAGGCAACGCGAAGTTTTCAGAATATTCGCCACACGAGCACGTAATTCTGCAGCAGGTCATTTTCAAGTTGTTTACAAGCATTTTCTGTGGCTTGAATTACCTCATTTATCTTGGCCTGGTTTTTTCCGGTACCACGGCAAAATTGAGTCCCTTTTGAAGTACCGAAGTCTCGTGCGGGTTTAACCGACGAGATGATAAGTTCAGTAACCACTTGTCTTGTTGTTATTTCCAAGTTGTTGCGAGAAGAAATGTCCACCGATATCTTTGTTTTTTTTCGAAGAAGCTGTTGAATTTGGCAAACCTTGGCGATCTTTCACAAGAACATGATCTCGCTAAAACTGCGCCTGCTCAGTGTAATCGATGACCCCCGATTTAAATTGGGCTTCCGGTAAATTCCCGCGGAGACGTCTTTTAATCCTGTGTTTTATTTCAAAATATTTAGAGTGTATAGTTCTGCTTGTCTGAGTCTTTAATTCAATAATGCCCTTTCCGCAAGTTGTAAAATAAGGTTAACATTGTTGCCTTGATTTCGTTCTTAAGGCGGTACATCTCGGGGGGAACCCGGGGGGTAAGTTAGGAGTGAAAAAAGTCAACATTAAATCTGATGTTGTTGATTTTTGTATCTGGCGATCTCCGTGACGTTTTTGTCCAGAGTCGGTAAGTTGGAGATTTCAACTCCGAATCAGTTCGTAATAAGGAAAAAGGTCATTACGTCGATGGTGTGATAAAAGTATACAAACACAAAGGGATTAAACTTCTGCATCACAAAAAATTACTCAACCTCTATAGGAGCCTTTTCGCACAGATCCCATATGGCGTCATAGCGATGTAAGACGTTATGGCGACTGACTGTCTCTGGACAACACTAATGATGACGTAACTTCCAAACCGGAAGTTGGAAGTTACCAAATACGTTAATTAAGATGGGATCAAACAGGGACCCATCTTAATATATACCCAGCTGGAAGAAAGAACATTACCTGAACTTGATCAAGTGGTCCGTTTTTTTACGTGGAATTTTTGTCTACGACACCTATTTCTCATTCGAGGAGACTATTCAAGCAGGCTGGGGTTTGGCGATGGGTTCCGCGGTGTCGCCTATTATTGCGAACTTATATATGGAACATTTCGAGCAAATAGCCATATCGTCAGATCCATAGGGCCTAGCCTCTGGATCGTTAAGTTGACGTACCTTTGTCAAACTCGCAAGTGAACGAAAGGTGATGTTTCACCCAGCACTAAACGGTATTGACGAGAACATCAAATTGACTGTGAATCCAGAGTTGAGGACAATAAACTACCATTCTGACACATGAGGTTACCAGGAACGTCGAGCGGCCTCAGTTAAGGTATACAAGTTATCGCAAAGCAACACACACTGATCAATATTTGGATTTCCATTGATAATCGTTGGGAAAATAAAGTTCGTGTGGTCCGTACGTTAATGCATAGAGCCAAAAAACGAATGTCACGGAAGTGTGATTACTAGGTGGAGGTAAGGCACCATATTAAATCAGCATCAAGGAATGTGGATACGCGGATTGGGTTTCTCAAACCGAAGCAGAAAAAAGACTGTTCGTCCGACGCTTTACCCAGTGATGTTCACGTAAAAGGGTTACGCCACCTTCCCTACATTAAAGGTATTATCGGAACAACATACGCAGGCTCAAAAAGCAGGGTTTCTTCTGCTTTCAAAACTCCCCACTTGAGACAGAATTTTTGGTCTCTTCCCAAGGACAAGTCCCCCCAAGACTCAAGTTGTGGGACAGTTTACGTATTGGAATGTGAGGGATGCAATAAGACATATGACTGGGATTTCAGAATTGACTAGGTTTTAGTGCCCCCAAAGTGTGAAACAAATCATATTGAGCAGAAAAAAACCATTGTTTGATATTTTAAGATGTGTTTCTAGGGTAACATGTTCTAGTTTAAATTATGAATTTTAACGAAAAGCCCTGTACCATTGCACCATTGCCTACAAAATATTGATTTGGGGCCCAATTTGTCCAAAAAATCGCACTTTTAGGGTGACTAAAAAATTTTCACCTACCAACTTGAATACTTACAGTTTGAAAATACATCTATAGGGACCCTATTGTGTTCATATATCAGTAAATGAAAGGTATAACGTATGGATTCAAGTATTTGTTGTATCAAGTATTTCATAATTTGCACACCAGAACAATTCAAATTTGACATGTCCAGTGACAAACGACCATTTAAAAATTAGCACTTTCGAACAAAAATGTGATTGCCACAACACATCTCGCTGGAAAGGAAGGGTTCTACAGTGATGGTTAACTGCAGTTATGCAGATTTAATAAGCTTCAAAGTGATAACCTAACTTGGTTTCATTTCAAGTATAGGAATAATTCAAAAATACAAAATGTTTCCCTAACCCTTGATTTTTCCAGTGCGTGAAAAATATCGTGTTCAATAAAAGGGGAACTACGAGAAACTAAAAGAGCTCTAGGCTTGAAAATATAAATCGTAGGCCCAAACAAGCCCTAATACAGAGTTGGTCCAAAAAAAAGTTTGACACCTTTTTCATCTGCAAATTTCTCAAAAATGGGTAGATATAAACATAGTTGAAGGTATTTTTAACTAAATATCTTGTTGGAGAACATGGTGAAAACGGCGTTGTAAACAAATCTGAAATGACAAAATGGTCGCCACAGAAAAAAAGGTCAAAACCAACTTGCACACACGTAAGTTTATGGCACTCTGTTGGCATGGTCCCGATTATATCAGATTGATACCCACACACACAGTGAAAAATTGCACTCGTATGGGATTGGTATTTATAAATAACACAAAGGTAAGGAATAAGACACCTCAATTATTTCAAGTTTTCTCATTAAATTAAAAATAGAAACGGCGCCTGCAATTTTGTCTTATGATCTTGAACCAAATATGCAACTCGAAACATGTACAAGCAGCGTCTCGACAGTCATGGCAAGAAAAAAGCAGGTATTTGCAATGTAAAAGCTCCCCATTGAAATCAAATTAATCATTATGTAAATAGGCATTTCACGTTCAGTTCACGGTTGGAGATATTGCTCTAAGTTTTTTCAAACGGTTAAACACTAACCACAACCTGAAGGGTGTCAGTATAAAAGTGCAGTAGTAGAACCTCCCGTCAGCGCAAGGATTGATTTCTGGTAACCATAAATGGTTGTCCATAGACTTACGTGTATTCAAAGTGGTTTTTGACCATTCGCTTATGGCCACCTTTTGTCCTTTGAGCTTTGTTTGAATGCCGAGTTTCACCAGGTTATAACAAGATTATTGTAGTGAATAAATATCTTCAAATAAATGGTATAGTACACCCACTCTGGAATTGCCAGCTATAAAGTGTAAACCTTTTTGACCACTCTGTAGTTATGGTATAACTTGTGTTACCTGTCTTAAATTGAGAATTTTTTTTTGTATCAATTGCGGGATCCAAAAATTTTGACTAAAAAATCGGCCTTCAAGAACCCGTGAAAAATAAACGAAAAGGGGGCATCGGTTGAAAAGTTATTAATCGATTTGCCAAGACAATATTCCACAAGAATCGTATTAAATTGTTGTCAAACTGCAAAAATATTGAGGAATTTTTTTTTTATCAAAGCAAGATGCAATTATCATCAAAATACCACAGGTTTCTATGGGCCTTCTTGGCATTGCGCATACCCCAAACTGCGATCATATCGGAACGTATCCACATTTGTTTTGAATTCAGATTTGGATCTACAAAAATTTAACCTAGAAAACATGTTTGTGTCACTTTTAAAGCACCTTCCCATTTTTCACTTTTGGCAGTAAAACCTGAGGTCGAATTGAAATGAAAACCATGTCTATAGTGGTGAATCTGCAGACCTTGGGGAAGCGATCAAGGAACATATTACCCCAGATGTCTTCCACCTCCGCCGTGTCAGAACATTTAAAGACAGAAAAAAACACCACTTGACGCAAAGAACGTCAAGGTCCTGCCAGAGAATCTAAGATTTTTGCCAGAAAAATCTGGAGGCTATTTACATCAAGAAACTAAGCCCCCTACCAGAGACAAGGGGTGGAACTGGATCATGTTTTGGGATCTCCATCTTAACATATAACTGTATTTGTTAACTTCGGTTTGGAAGGTACTTCTCATCATCAGTGTTGTCCAGAGACGTCAGCCTTTGTGTTTGTATGATTTGTTAGCCTTTAGAAGACTTGTAAGGCTAATATGGTCGACTAAAAATGGGAAACGTTTACCCGGGGAAGGGGGACCACTGCCATTGGAAGTGGCTTAGGGTAGGGCGTCCCTTAAGACCTCCATTTCGCGTCTCTCCAGCAGTCCCAAAAGACCTCCAGTTGAAGCAGAGGTCCACCTTTCAGAAAAGTTTGGCCTCAGAAGCTTAAATTTAGCCAAATTTCAGGTCCAAGCCCTGAATATTTTTGTTAATTGTAAAATTCAGGTCCCAAGCCCTACTTCAGAGACAAAATCAGTTCACAAGCCCGCCAAGTCCAGAAATCGTGGCTCTGCCACATCCCTACCTGAAAAACGTGAGTGCCCCCCACACCCCCGGGCATTTTACTCATAAGCATCAAACTAAACAACTTCGTAGCAAAGATTGCCTAAGGTAAATGAGAAAAATAATGCTCGTCCAACACCAACATTTGACACTTTCGATGAAATCGGGGTCTGGGATGATGCTGTTCACGATGGACCATTGACCTTTACAAGCATCCGGATACCTCAACACATTATGTCCCAAATGATTAAACGACTTATGAATTAACACTTACTGGCCCCAAGGATCGAGATCTGATAAAAACCGTGGCAGGTATTATAAAATGCTGCCTTTGTGTACAAGGAGGTGTTTTTAACAAAGATTGGTATGCTTTGGCCATTACTGCAACATGCTAACAAAGGGCTGTTCAATCGCCCATCTGTGATTTCTAGCACTTTCAGAATTTGTTTATAATTATTATATAGTAAACAAAAAAGGTCAACCTAAAAGGTCAACTTGATACTAGTAGGTAATGCAGCCCACGTTTGTATTTTATATTCTATTGAAGATACAGAGGGCAAAAAAGCACGAAACCATAAAATTATATTTCTCCAAAAAGCATTAGTAATAATGAATAGCTGCACTGTAAAAACAGCGTTGGAAATGTGTTGCAAATTAGTGTTTTGGTATTGACATTGTCAAATCTCTAAAACACTTGGTGTCAAATGCCTAATAAGAAAATTGCAACTTTGTTATAAATTATGGATCTGGAATTTTGGCCTATCCACAGTAGCTTGGGCACTGTATAGGTCTAAAATACATAATGTTTATGCATCAAATGAAAAACCGGATTCATCTCAAGCTTTGGATTGAGCCTTTTAGGTGATTATCTTAGTCCTAGTTGACTATTTTTTAATTAATATACACAAAAGGTTATCTTAACAATCTTGATTAGGCCTTTTATTAGGTTATAACCCTTAAAGCCCAAACAATTACTCTTATCTTCTAAGAAGACCACAGGACATGGCAAGCAAATGAGTGTTTCAGTATGAGGCATATCCGCACGTTAAAGTTTCCAAACTTTGATATGAGGTTAATGCAAGAAGGCCCCCATCCGCAATAGATGCCCTTTGTCGTTGTGTCTTATTAAGTGTTATACTTGTCAAATCTAACACATGGCAGATATTGCAGGTGGGGCCTTTTTGCCCCTAAAACCTCGTACGATGACTGGTGATGCCCATGCTCTCCTTGTGTTGGGTACAACAGAGGAAGGAAGAACCCGAGGTTCTGTAGGTTTTGTATATACTAACACTGTTATCATAGCACAGTTTGCGTCTCGGAAGTTAAACTTGATACCGCGCTTGGGGAGGAATATAAATATATGGAAGGTTTATTGCATGGGGGGAGAGGCATTGGAGCTGATCAGATCTTTAATCGGTAATGGTTTAGTTTGGACCCTAACTGGGTTTAAGGGCTGACAACATTATGATAGATCCGGATAAGGTTATATATAGGGAGGCACTGGAACTTTAAATGATGGTATTTCCGGTATAATGTGATCCAGTGGTGAAGACCACATGTAGTTCAACCTCTCTCCAAAACTCGCCTTCAAGAATGAGGGGGATCCAAAGACCTCCAATTTGCAAATCTTCAGAAATTAGGATTTAGGCAGTTTTTATCTCCAAATTATCATTGGTCAAGGACCCTAAATTGGTGGCAATTATTCATTTCAAAGACTCAACTTTACACAAAATATTGTTGAACCCCAAGTGTGGCGCTAGGCTCCATCAGGCAAACCAAGGTGGTAGAAGCTCTGTGCAACTTTTGAGTAAATTTACTGTTTGAAAGGTGGAGGGCTTGGAAGTTGAGGGAAATGATGGCATAAAAGTGACAAAAATAGCAAAAATTACGTGAGGCATAAGTAATTTTGAAAAGGTTGAGTAGCCACAGGGTATCTATTTTTTATTTTTTCTGGAGGAAACCTGTTCTAGTAAAAACAGCCAGTGCATTGGCATAAGTTAAAAAAACACAAAAATGTGAGCCTATCTATTAAAAGGCTAAATTCAAAAACAAGCTCTTAACAAAGCTGCAAAGACAGTAGGCTTGAAGTAGACAAGACAAGGCTGGCGCGTCTCCTTCAGACGTGGCAGGCTAAAGTTTGTGTGCCTCAGGTTTGATGTTTGTCGGCAAACATGAACTTCTTCTAGGCTAATCAAAATGGAATGTGAAGAACACAAATCGGCGTACCTCTATGTATACAATGTAACTTATTGTCTAAAATTTTTTTGTTAGGGCGATGAAAAAATACAGTGTTTACGGGGCCGACGTTTTGCCAAAATCCATGCTACCTTTAACCCAGCAGATCTTCACCTTCTTACGTAATCTTCTGATTGGTTATTAACATGGCTAATCCTCTTGAGTAACAATCCAGAAGCACTTTCAATTATCTGTATGTACCTTTAAGGGTGTTTGATGTGTGATCTTACACACAACCGTTGAGCTTGATCAGTACAATTAGCACCCACTGCCGCATTAAAAAACAGAATCGCATTGAGATGAAAACGTGCACACGCAAATACATTGGACTCGTGTTTGTTGGTTTGGTTTATTCTGCGCAAAGAAATAAACCAAAAATATCAATCAATCGAACTCTCTCCATGCCTGCGTAGTCTCACATCCTTCATGGTTACTGCCTTTGCTGCACATGAAGTGAATTGGGCTCTTGTCATTGTTTTTAGCAAAGGTCGAGACCCCATTTATCATTTCAGGACTCACCATAATTATTTAGAAAGTAAAATTCTGTCCAGTAGTTTTATTTTGTAGGCCGAGACAAACGTAAATTTGTACTTTTCCCTAGATTTGTGTTATGTGTAAATGAAATGCCAACATACCTCTTTGTTTTTACTCAAAACAAAGCCAGTGACCCTTTTTTATTTCAGATTCTTCATCAGCAACTGGTTGTTATATGAATACCATGAATTGGACAATTCAAAGCGAGTAGTTACTAACACATCGACTCCATTAATCGTTTCTAACAGTCGCTGATTGGCCAATGTTCATATAAGCTTATGAATGGCCCAATCAGATCAGGTGTTATAGTGCCCAGGGGATGATGTATGATGGATTCACTTGAAAATTCGTAAGGTGCTGGATATGATGCGTTTGGTATGTGATGTTAGTTTTTGCACCTTGTATGTTTAATCAACAAATTAGAGCTTGGAATGCAGTGGCAGACAATTAGGAGATGATACCGCACATGAGCCGTGGAGGTTGTTTCCACATTATCAGGGGCGGATCCAGGGGGCGGATCCGGATTTGAAAAATTGTCAAATTTAACCACCCCGGGGAGCTGAAGGCTAAAATTTGTCCCAAAAATGGGCTGATTTTGCCAAGATTTTGCAGAATACCGGGAGGCGCGCGCCCCTCGCCCCCTCCTAGATCGCGCCTGCTTATAGGAAATTAGGAATATTATATGGCTAACATGTCCTGTTAAAACAAGTAAAGATGCAATAATCACTGATCACCTGAAAAAGCAAAGATATTTAAATTTTGCAGGAATTGCTAAAAGTGAAACGATAAGTCTGTAGAATTCTCCTAAACTATTTTTTTGCAACTGAAAAAGTGACAGAAAAGGATCTGAAAAGCAAGAGTTGCTCAAAGAATAGGAATCTCATGCCATCATGTGTTCATACGTAGCAGGTGTATGTGTACAGACAGTTACGACTAAAATATCCTATTTGTCCTATGAGGCTGCTTTTGGTCTTATCCACTTACTGTCGGGTATGTTTAAAGAGACATGGCAACTGAAAATAGTGCGCCTCAAGATTTTTCAAAATCGAGATTTTTGCATTGGTTGTAAGGCTTTTATATGACAAAGCCCTCACCCGGAAAATATTTGTGAAACGGCCAGTGCGCGCTTTAACACCTGTAGGCCTCACTAATACAGAAATGCCAAAATATGATTTTTGATGATTTTTCGATAAGCAAATCACTGATAGTGTCTTTTAAAACAAGTTTTTTGGTTCCCCAATTCTAGCGTATGTTCCCTGTCCAAGTGTCTCACATCTCGTTTAGGCCCGTATGCAGGGGGGCCCATCATGTGACTTAGGAAACTCATGTGACCTGTGTTCCAGTTAAAAAAAACGCAATGGCAGACAACTCATGCATCAAATGAAAGGCTGTTTTATTTAAAATTGAAGGCGTACCCTAATCTCCCAAGTATCATTTTCTTATCAATTTTGATTATGTTTGCAATGAACCTTTCGTCGAGCAAAAAAAGAAAGCTTTCTAGGCAGATATCAGCAAAACCGGGCCATTTCTGGCTCAGTAGGCTATAGGACCCATGTGATTAGAACTTTGACAAGATCTGTCTTCCTGAGGATCAATTGTTACAAGAAGGGTATTAACCCCGTTTCTATTATGATCAAAAAACCATGGATATGTTGCTTGAACTGCACATTTTTGGCACAGCACCAAGGCGAGACAACTTTGGATGAGTGAGTTTGCCATAAAATAGTCCATCGATTTTTCACAGTATAAACTATAATGTTACAAGATCCCTGAACCGTTTCGGTGTGGGGCAGTTGTTTCTGGATGATCATTGGGGGTGTGGGCGGGGCCATAAGAAAAATATTTAGTGAATCTGATCTGATAAAAAAATGTAGCCCTAACAGGATATTATATGTGTGTGTGGGTATGGATGCATTGGAGTGATTCCCAAATGTTAACCCTAACTAAGGTGCAACAGAGATTTTGAGCAACCCAAATATTGTGTCTAATCGTAATTTCATGTAGATATACTCTCGAAGATTTTCTTACTTGCATTAGGTACAGAAATATCTTAAAAGAGAGGAAAAAGTGATTTTGATTTGCTTATATTGCAAGAGAAAAACCTAGGCTGATATTTTGTATGCTTCCTATACGAAATTAGAAAT
>JAMKCH010038439.1:0-25761 GCA_023653785.1 Ophioderma brevispina | reverse complement strand
AATAATACCGACATTTATATAGCGCCTTTTCCACAGGATACAAAGCGCTATTGCCTATTATTATTACGCTGCCTTCAGGAAATCGTCACAATCATTTCGCTTCACCTAGGCCGGCAGCCGGCCAAGCGCACATGCCTATCAGCACTTAGATTGTAATATCCCCCATAACAGCTACCCGAATATCGCTTGGGTCGACGAAGCCTTGCCCAAGTGCACAACACATTGGCCACAGCGGGGCTCGAACCCACAACCTTTGGATCATGAGTCGGCAGTTATATCCACTGGACCACATGTGCCCTACATGTGTCTGACCATATCAATCATATTTCTGCGTGTATTTCTAAGCGTTGTGGCGTTATTAGAAGACTTAAATATTATATTCCAAAAGATACTCTGGTTATGCTTGCAAATTAAATTGTCATACCACAAGCCTGCCACTTGCACATACACCTCATCAAGTACCGTGGGAAACAAACCTTCCAAAATCATTTGATAATTTTTTCCTGAAACACAAAGACATCCATAAATATAACACTAGACATGCCAACAAATTTATTCCAATTAAAGCTAGTTTGAACCTAACTAAATACTCAATTAAAAACTCCGGTCCTAGGATCTGGAATTCGCTTGACCTAAACTTACAATCATCAAAATCTGCCAATATATTTAAAACAAATCTTAAAAATCAACTTATTTCTAAATACTAATTACTAATTTGACTGTTAATCAATAACTTATTTTTTTGTACAGGTTAAATACTTAATTTTAATTTTACTAATTTATTATCGGGATGAGCGAAGGATCAATTCTCTATTTCTTGTTGAATATCATTCTGTAGGCCCCAGTTCACTGCGCTATTTCTGATCATTCAAATACAGGTAGCTCACATCAACTTTGCCACCTTTACTTCTATGTTTTTACCCCTATGTTATTTACATCAATGTGATTCACTCTTGTTACCCCTTGTCCTGTCCTGTGTTATCTATCATGTTGTTTGTCTTGTTTTGTTCTGTCCTGTTCTTGTCCTGTCGCACCTTTGCTGGCTCCCAAAATCAGTTCTATCTCCCACTGGGTGGGGTCAATCTTAAAGGTCACTTGATCTTAATGGCCTCTCCTACACCCATCTTCCTCAATTTTTTCTTTACTATTAAAACCATTCATAATCGATATCCTAATGATTTATATACCTAATATAATTCAGCTTTGTTAGGCCCTTGAAACTTGATTTCCGGTTTAGCGTCACCCGCCCGCGTTATGAAATTTCTGCCGCGTTTGGTGGTCAAGAATCCTGAAAAAATTCATTATTTATCTAAATGATATTTTCCTGTGTCATTTTTGACGACCACATTGTGACACCCCAAAACCACTTGAGTTTCAATCAAGGTTGAAACCAAATACCTTACTAAACAAGCTTCATTCAGAAATTTGCTTTTGAAAAAATGCTTTTCCGACAGCACTTTTCACCCGACATTTTATTAAAAGTCGGAGTGTCGGGCGGTAAACCACAAAGACTTGAACTCAACATGGGTGGTCTTTTCAAGTAGTGCAAGTCAATTAGGAGCCAGTGTTGTAATGTAAAAGTACATATCCCGGGAAGCAGAATAATCACAACAACAACAAAATGACTCTTCGATACGATTGTGGAAGCGAGTCGTGATATGCCTGAATCGGAAAATGGCGATACCGCCCAACCCTAACGTCACAAAGAGGGTGACTGCTGTGTTTAAATTGGGATTTTGTACGGTTAAGAAATCACCGTTTCAAAATACAATGTAATCAGATTGTATCCATGAATGGAAAATCAGTCAAGGAAACAACGTGCGTATAATATAAATATAATTTAGGACTACATCAAAGGTAAAGATTTTCAATAAGTGCTGTTTTTGTACTGATTCTGAATTTGCTTATTCCTCATCGGATCCGCTGCGCACCCAACCCGGCCTTTTCAATACACTCCGTGCGTAGCGTTTGTAGGAGGTAGGTACGGGACGACGTTCAACGCTACGTGAACGACTATTTGGGTATGTGATACTCAAATTAGCAGAGATCACAGAGGTCAAAAATATTGTAAAGCAAAGCAAGATTAGGGTGTACTAACGACACAATGCATTGGCTTACTTTGTTTAGGGTTGCAAAATGTGACAAAAATCCTTCTTTAGTGTAGCAAAACGACAAAAATACTTGTTGGGAGTTTTTAGTCCGGGAAAAACTTGTTTTAGGCCATTTTTTTAAGCCCAGATTCAAGCATTATCCACATTTGATACAATTGTCTGCCCCCAAAAACCCCCGGGATATATTTTTACTGTACTGCATTGCACACCAAATCTGTGTGTGTCGCTTATTCAAAAGCGTTTGTAATAGAATAAATTAGTTACATGTGACAGGAGGAGATTTTTTTAGAGACGAATTTCCCTCAATTTCACTGGATAGGTTGTATACCACCTACCGGTAACGTTTTTTCGAAAGTATTATTGGACAAACAGGTGCAACAGAAACCGCAAACCTTGTTTTGACTTGGCTGCTATCGTAATCGTTCCCCAATAGAACACCATGCTTTGACTTTTCTGTCGTGCACACAGAACGTCCTAAATCATCATCTTATTACATAAGACTGTGTAATTTGGCTTATTCACTTCAGGTTTGATCTAATACATTGTAATCATTCCAAATATGTAAACCGGGGTTCGAGAAAAATTGGGGGGCGCTTCTTTCCTGGAAAGTGTCCTCATGTCTCTTAATGTATCGAGCAATCGATCCAAATTGTGTTTATTTGTTCCGTGTGTGGATGCGGATTCATTACCCACTAACTATGTTTAAATATTTTGACATTAGTACCTATAGAAAGTCATATTGAACGACTCTTTGCATCTCTTCTACGTAGTCATGCTTACTTGTAATGAATCGAACTAAGCGTTAATGACGCAATTTTTGGTCTCCGAGTTAAAGGCGTAGAAAACCAACGAAAGTTTATATTCACCAGACCACCACCTCGTGACATGGTCCAAAGCTCCTAGACACCATTCTAGCGGGTAACCCTTTTCTAAAGGGGAACACCATCCATTCCCTCGACCAAGGTCAGGGCTTGTTGGTGTATATGATCCCTCAACCCACAGTGATGCACAGTCATGTTCCTTCAATCGGTGATTCCAGCGGTCTCTACAATCGACCTTTTTGCAGCGGCTTGGAACAACCAACTCCGACTACTGTTCCTGGGTAGCGGACGCAATGAATGATCGACTGGGACAGGATCTCGGCATATGCGTTCTTCCGATAGGATGATCCCAGGGTGCTGGGGAGCTCTCGAGATCCGGGGGCGGGTGAAACCTGGCTTCTAATAGCACCCACGGGCCCAGGCAGATGTGGTCCCAGAAAGTACTTCCTCTCACTGGGCAAGACCTCATTTTTACTCCTAGGCAGACAGCTTCAGCCAAACTGTGGTTATGGCTTCTTGGCCTTATCGCCAGCCTCTAAACAGTCCTTCCCCAAAGTCCCTACATATGAGATACATAGGACCTACAGCTTCACATTCTATCCGAGTCCAGCCCCAAGAGAGGCAGGATGTCGAAGGGTGTAGACGTCTCTCCAAAGGTCCATCACGCCCTCAGCGGATGCAGCTCATGGGCAGTCCCGCTTCCACGCCCACCATAGACACGTCCAAAACGGGCTGGGGAGCCCACTTGAAAGGCTGGCAATTGGCAGTGTCTTAGACTCCAGCCATTGCAAAGTATCACAAACAGCTCCCGGCATAGTGTTCTGGGGAGCGGACCAGATGACGTTCACCATAGATGCAATGACGATCAGCTGGGACGGGATCTCGTCATATCCATTCCCCGGCCAATAGCGATGATATACCCAGGGTGCTGGAGAAGCTCCCGAGATCCAGTGGGTGTAACATGCTTCTAATAGCCCACACTGGCCCAGACAGATGTGGTTCCCGGAAGTACTTGCTCTCGTGGTGGCGGAACCGTATTACCTCCCGATCCGGACAAGACCCAAGTTCCTCTAGCGGCAATTCAGACCCTTCACCTGGCTGTATGGGGACTTTCATCAGATCATACACTGCAGCAGGCCTTTCTGAAGAGGCTGCTTCCCTGGCAGGAAAGGCAAGGCATCCTTACAACGGTCGCATCAGGAGGTACCACGCATGGTGCCAAGACAACAAAGGCAATCCTTATATCAGGTCTCTTTGGGAAACGTAGCAGAGTTCCTCACATGGGTTTTCCAGCAACATGGGGCCAGCGCACGCTCCGTGAGAGCCTACCGCACTGCCGCAGCTTCTGTCCATCATGACTTCTCAGGGAGTCTACCGTGTCTGATTCACCTGTCCTGAATAACCTCTTGAAGAAAATGTTTCACGAGTGTCCTCCCAGGAAGTCGCTTGTCCCAGCATGGGAATTAACAGGGCCCTGAGCCTCCTAGCTGAGCCCCGCCGTTCGAACCTCTGGATCAAGCTAACATAAAAAAAACCTTACCATGAAGATGACGTTCCTAAATCATGACTATTCTATTTTGTTAGAGCATTTTTCCCTATCATTTTGGCTGCCATTTTGAAAAGTGCACTCTAATAATTATTGAAAACTGTGACTGAGAATTTGACATGAAGCTGAAAACAACTCCTTGTGAGTATATTATCAAGGTCCATATTTGAAATCACACTCAACATATTTTCTGAAGTACTTTATACATGACTACTTTATTCCTTATAGGTTTTTTATCATTTGGCCGCCATTTAAAAAAAAAAAACACCCTCAATTGACGAAAACCGTCATTGAGAATTTGATACTAGGTTGAAAACAACTGAATATTGGTTAATCAATAAGGTCCATATTGAAAACCAGACTTAATCAATTTTTCTGAAGCATTTTATACATGACTATTTATTTTTTATAGTTTTTTACCATTTTGGCAGCCATTAGTAGTAGTAACAGTAGATTCATTCTGTTTATAGAAGCACCGAGTTCAAAGGATCGTACTATATAAGCTGAGGTAACTAATAGATAGAAACACAATGTCACAATTGGCATTAATGTGCAATAAGTTGGCAAGGTAAAAAAAACAGCACTTGGCATGAGGTCAGTCACCATGGTAAGCTCAATTGACAAAGTGGTTGTCAATATTGGCAAATGATAGACATAATTAGCATGCACTTGTCTTAGGTCCGAATGATACGATTTTAACCCTCTTCGATTAACCTGAGATGTATGTACAAGTTCATTAATCAGGGCGGAGTCTCGGCGGTATGACAGCTTATTAAAGCACAATGTCTAGTAATTGGTCAATGGTCAGGGATCAAAGGCAGGAAACCCATGCATTTGGGACGAGCAATCATATGATGAACTGGGTTAGATAGGAAGGATGTGAAATGAGTTTCTTCTATACCTTTTCATCATGAGTCCGTTCAGGTAAAAGTATAGCAGTAGTTAATTGTGTAATGAAAAGGAGTACATGTACCTCTAAAGCTCGACATGTAACAAGAAAATGCTCACGGAGTTGTCAAGACCATGGTTGCACAATTTACATGTGCCATCAAATTTGTATGATTGAACATTTTGCTTGTTTGCTTGTAGTGTATAGTGCCTACCACCCCCTGTTAGTATCTGACTTTAACTTAGCTTTAGTTAATATCCCTTGTACTTGGGTCAGTATTTAGCCACAACATGAGCACTTTCCAAACCACCGTCATTTAGATTGATGTATCTAAGCCAGAGGGTGTGTGCGTGATTCGTGATCGCGGCAGTATTTTTGCAACGGCACATTCAGCATGCGTGACATGAGCTTTACTTGCTCACAATAGGTTGTCTTATTGATGGGGTTCTCAAGTAAGATATGAGGATCTGGAATGCTATACTTCTGGAGAACAACTCTTAACCACTGAAAGAGCGCCTCAATCGATAAGTCGATAAAAAATATCACTGAGAATTAGACACAAGTTGAAATCAACTCATTATGGGTTCAATAACAAGGCCATGTACAAATATCAGGGGGGGGGGGGGGGGGGACTTGGCAAAACTTCTGAAGTATTTTACATGTGCCCCCTTACTATGAAGGCAAGAACTTTTGATTTTAAGACAAAGAAATAAAGGCATAGATTTTAGTGCATTTAGGCCTAACTGAAATGTGTCATATGAAACTCATTTATTATTTATTCATTATTTTAGGAACTTGACAAGACAAAATGTTGAATTATTTGTTGCAAGTTGCCTTACTATGTATCTGAGATGTTTCTAGTTTTGGCAAAAAAAAAAATGGGCAAAAACCCGGCAAAACATTTTTTTTTCATGTTTTTCCAATTTGCAGCCAAAACCGAAGCCTGCTGTCATGGTTGAAACAGCCAAATAATATCGAAAATAGTCCTACCTATTAATTTGGGGTGACTGCACACTGATGCAAATCATTTTTTTAAAATTCTATGCGAATACCTACCTCCTACAACGCTACGCACGGGAGTGTATTGAAAAGGCCGGGGTGGGTGCGCAGCGGATCTGCGCATTTGTAATTTGCATCGTTTTTGTGGCGACCTCGGCACAGTTTTTTCGATGACTTGTTTCCATCACCTTCGTGAAAATGGTGGCATTTCAGAAGAAAAATACGATCAATAAGGCAAGTAAAGGATCCCCAGACAAATTTAAATAAGACAACCTGTGCCTGTAAAACAAATTCAATTTATTTTCTCCGCATATTAAATACGGAGATCAAAAATTGGCAACTTCATTAATGAGACATTAACGAAGCACCGCTTACAACATATTTAGCTACAGAATAGGCGCAAGAAAAACAGTTGCAAAGAATAATCAAATATACTTTCTAGAGTGTCATGATGTCAAACACTAAGAATTACAGGGGGAGAGCCACCGGATATTTGATACTAGATTTAGGATTTGCAGGCTGACCTCGGCAGTCTTTGTTCAATTACTTGTTTCATTAAAGTACTTTTCGATTTATGTGTATTGTGTTCTCTACTTGATATGAGAGAAACTGGCACTTGCACCTAAACGTTACGGGGAGGAAAAACCAATTGCCGGTTTTGATGGTATAGACGACAATAATGCATTATGCAAAGCCATATTGATGGGTTAACCTTCTACAACGGCGGTTTTGTGTTTATATCTGGGAATGACATGGATTTTGAGGGCTCAAATTCCAGACAACAATGAGGAAAAATACGGTCTTTCATATTGATATCAAAATCGGACACTACTTCGGGTTAAATCAGTGGGGGTCCAAAGACGATGGGAACACGCACCTTAAACACCCAGCTATCATCTTCGTGAACATGGGCATTCAGAAAAAAAATAACCACAATACAAGAGCAATAAAGCCAGGGAAGGAAAAATTTGCCAGACATTCTAAAATTAAGAGACTTTTGCGCTATTAATGAAATTCATTATTTTTCCGCATATAAATACGAGATCAAAATTACTTCATTTAAGGAGACATTATCTAAGAAGACAGTATTGAAGCACCAACTTCAACACATTTAGCAGCTGCCTTACACGCAAGAAGAAAAGAGTTTGACATACACTAGTTAAATATACTTTCTATAGTGTCATGATGTCAGCACGGGGGGGGGGGGGGGGGGGGGGAGAACCACTCGATATTTGATACCTGATTTTTCTCATTGCTGGGGGGGGGGGGACGAACGATGTTCATACTAGAGTTGGGATTGTAGAGGTTGCCCGTTCTCCTGTGGAGCTCTATGTAAAAAATCTAAAGATTGATTACTCCAAAACCGCTTGATGAATTCATTCAATTTTTTCCCATACGGCAAGAAGACATCATTTTTAAAGCAATTTTGTTTGTTCTGCGAACTTTAGTTCGTAGAGCGAAATATTTAGAGAAAATGATTTGAAATTCAATATGTCGGCATTCACAAATCCCTAGACTGCTGAGAACGTATTTATTCAAATTTAGTTCTCCTCTCATGTATTAGGGGTCCTACCACCGCCTATTGACTCACGAGGTCGAGAACGAACGTATACAAAGCACACGAGACTACGGCGTCATGCAACACAAGCGATAGGGAGGTAGGAACGATCTGCGCGTTATTTTGGGCATTGGGATTCCAAACGGTAATTTGGGGGAACTGCTCGTGGCAGTTACTTATGGCAGTCTCGGTCCCAGTGACATTAAAAAATCATCGATTTTAAACCTTTGTTCAAAGATCTTAGTAATATCAAAAAATAAAAAACAAAGCTTGACTCAAATCCGTCGGGGTTAGTGGGATTAACCCCGCTGCAAAACATGTAATTTCCCACAACGGTCATTTAGATTTAATATTCGTGACCAGACATAGTCTTTAGGCAAGTCATGTGTGCCGTAACCGTTCGATATGCGTCCGAGGAGCGCCCTCCTACCATTAAGTTTTCGAAACAACTAGAACCGGGAGTTGATTGCGTTTGAATTGCTGTTGCTGTTAAGGTTGGCAGTCCTACCCCCATGACACAACGCGGGGGGCGGGGGTAGGACACGAATCTGCTCGAGTGGGCATGGGATTTCCAAACGGTAATTTGTGGAACTGTACGTGCATTTACTATGAAGTCTTTAGGCACCAGTGACATTAAAAAATCAGTCTTCTTAAACCTTTGTTCAAAAGATCTAGTAATATCATGATAAATTAAAAAAAAATAGACTTCAAATCTTTCGGGGTTAGTGAATTCTTAACCCCCGCTGTAAAATAGTGTCAATTTCAATACGGTCATTTAGTTTAATATTCGTGACCAGGCCTAGTCTTTAAAGAGCTTTTAGTCAAGTCTGTGTGCAACCGTTTTCGATATGCGTAAGAGTTTATGCGTAAGTCTTGAACAGCGAATAGCACCCGGAAGTTGATGCCGTTTGAATTTGCTGTTGCGTTAGGTTGGATGTACTACCCCCCCCCCCCCCCCCCCCCCCCCCCCCCCCCCCCCCCCCCCCCCCCGCGTTGTGTTGCATGAGCGCGTAGTCTCGTGTGCGTTTGTATACGTTCGTGCTGGATTTGTGAAAAATGGCCTGCGAAAATTAATTTTCAAATGCATTAACAAAATGGCTTTGTAAATGATTGTCTTCTTGCCGTTATGGTAAAAACTGAGCGGGTTTGGAGGCATAGACTAAATCAGGAATATCAAGGCGATGTAGGGATTTTCATAGTCGCTCCCAGGGGACTGGCCTCCAAAATCCCAACTCTAGTATGAACATCAGGCCGTCCTCCCCCCCCCCCCCCCCCCACCGGATTTATTGGCATTCCTGTGTTAGTGTATTTTCCCAAGACCGATCTTCCCCATGTGACCAAGCCGTTCCATTTAGCAAGGCGCTGGAGGGCTACTTACCAAGGAAAGATCGATCGAGAGAATTATTGGACTGAAAAAAGGCCACAACAAAAATAATTATGTTTACCCTATCCTTGTGACGTACGCTGAAATGAACAGCCATGTTACATCAGACTGTCCCTGGATTAATTTACTCTACCTACCTCACTAACATTTAGCTTAGAATATTATCAGGTTTCATCGAGGCCATTGAGGAATCAACATAGAACGTCTTATACACAAAAACTCGCTCATATTAGTATTACATAGACCCACATGTTATTTATGTAAAAAAAAATCTTACAAAGCCTACAGACTAAAAGGAAATCTATTAATGCAGGAAGTTGAAAGAAAGATCGTAAATAAACAATAAATGTGGCCTCTGCAATGATGGCAACTAGCCACACTCCATGATTTTAAAAGCATTATAGCTTCTGTGATGCCATTTCACTTGCCGAACTTTCACAGGTTCCACGACTTTTAAGCCTTTTCATTTCAACTAATACGAAAATGCTCTCGATTCCCGGCTCTTTTTAAGTTGAACATTCAAAATAGCTGCTTCATGAATTCAAAAAAGCATTCCAGCATGGCGGTTGTTCAAAATTTTGCACAGGGCACAGCTTATACTACTACAGGACAGTCTACCTGTTCAGATATAAACGACCGAGGTTGGACAAAGTGATTAATCTTTGGACAACTGGCAATTATATAGAACAGTTAGGTAACATCGGACGTCAGCATCAATTGTAAATACAATGCGCGCGCAGCCTCGCAGGCAAAACATTGAGGGTAAAGCTGTCCCGCATAGTAAAACCGTGCTTGACAGGCGTTTGTACACTGAAAAGGTTGTTCTGGCGTCATATGGAAGACATGTCTTGGCAAAGACCTGTCTTCAACAATAGAAAAAAAAGAAAATAGAACCAATAAAAACATAATCTCAGACACACAAAGCACGTACTTCTGGCCAGGACAGTCTCCGATTGATGACAAAGACAGTCTACAAAACCGAAAGTGCGCATAAAAACGTGACTTATAAATTAGTGTCTTGCAAAGAGAGACATGACATTGGAAGTGTCTGCCGTGTGAGACATGACTTGTGTCTAATAGATACATGTCTTAAAATTGATGGACACAGGGACGGGTCTTTTGCCAGGACCCATTTTACAGTGTAATTTCAGCAAGTTCTATCTGTGGTGGAGTTTCCCGAACTTTTTATCAAGATATTTATCGGTGAAGTGGAACGAAATGTGAATTGGTTAAAGATTATCTGAAAACAATGAATAAGTGCTTGGAGCGACTGAAAACACATCTGTAAGGAACAATGAAATACGTACTCCTTATGAGTGATTTCTACTGGGTCGCGAAGATAACAAAAAAGATTGCCATCGATGCATGGGGACATTGTCTATATCTACCTCATCCACACACCAGCCCATTCACGCACGGAGTCTCTAAAGCATACAGATCCCTTGATGCTTATAATAATTAATTTTTTTGTATCGGGTGTTGTGGAAGATAGTCCTTCTTTTTTACAAGTCCTAACTCCAGTTTTGTTTCACGGCCCTGGTTCCCGGGGCCGAAGCCAAATGACAAGAGGCAGTGAAGGATGCCTGGGTGTGTCTCCCAAAGTCTGGAAAGATTCTTACCGCAAAGTGCACGTGTAGGCCTACAGCTGGTGGTACGACATGACGTAACAGGTTTCCTGATAGAAACTTGTTTACTCCCACATATTATGTACTGTCCACATCGACAGCCTGTTAAATATTAACAAACTATTGCCTGGTCATGCGGGTGTGAGGATGGAGGATTATCGCTCGCGAGTTGCCCTAGCATACCCGGCCTAAAATAACTATCACCCCCGAGGCCGTAGTAGCCAGGTATGACTAGGCCTACATGTATGTAGGCCTCATAGTATGCTAGGCCTACATAGTATTGTGACTAGACTACCTAGTCTCGTAGGCAGGTAGTTATGCTAGGTCCTACATATCTAGTACTGCCAAGGAGCTAGCCACGAGGGGAGCCATCCACACCCCCGATAGAAGACTAGTTAATATTCGTTTTATATAACGAATACATAGTGTTTGTTCAATGATTGGTCAAAACTACATCCCGTGACATTTTCTATTTCTATTATTTAGCGTCCATAGCTTCCTACTCCAGCTATGATTGATAGTGATAGCCTAGCCAAGGCCAAGACCAGACCGAGCTATGCCCAGGCCTGGAAACATGTTGGAAATCAGAATCTCCTTCCAGGGAACTTTGGGATCTACGAGGACAAATTGGATAACGAAATACATAAAGAAATTGTTGGGCGATCCCTATAATGGGTTGCGTTAAATTTGCCCGCTTCCTGGGAATCAACATTTGTCCAGGCCTGGTATGCCTAGGATTGGGGAATGAGAACTGACACGAAAACATAATACCAAAATGTAAGTAGAGGGGCCTACTCACAATCATCTTGTCCTGAGTGGAAGATGGAGAGAAGGATCCAGTTCCAAATCAAAATAATATTATCAAAAAATACTGTAAGCTTCCAACTGATGAGCTCCTTTGTAGAGCTTAAAGTCTTATCACTCGCTCCTCCAGTGAGTGACAGTTGTTTCGTGCTCATATCTTCACAGTACCTGCATCAGCCATTGAGCCTGCATGGCCACATTGCCTTTTTGGTTTCTATTTTTTTTCTTGTTCATCACCTATAAGCCCAAATCTGCCTAACACTTGATCATGATTAGATTAGAAATTAAACACATTTGTTTAATAATATCGCTAGTTGATTTCAAGGTCACACTATCCATGTAGGTCCAAGGAAGTGACCACCCTCTATTTTCTGTTGCACTAATTTAATGTATGATCAAAATGAAATGAAATTCAAGATGATACCTTTACACAAAACATGTTAATTAATGAATGCTATTTACTCAAAACATTTTCTTTTAAGAAAAACATGCATGTAACTCAATTACTTTTTTGCACCCTGTATAGCACAAAATGCCTTATTTTAATGTGCTAACAATAAACATGCTGAAGGGATTTATTTAGTACCATGCAATTCCAAATAAATATGAATATAATTTTTTTTTCCATTTTCATAAGTTCTGGAAATAATGCAGTGTTAAAAAGAAATGTTATTTTTATTTTGTGTACTTTTTTGTCGTATCAGCCTGTATATTGTTAGACACCATGAATATCCATTCAAACTTTTCAGATTTACAATCCTATAATTGCCTTCATAAAAAATGTATACATTGTAGACTTGGATCACAAGCTTTTTGAGCTATAATGAGAAATAGGAACGGGGGCCACTTGTATTCAAAGGTGGATATGATGCGTGAAAAGGAAACGCGTAAAAGGGATCTCTTTTCTACAGGGCGACTGCTACGCGCGTACATTGATAGGGTGTCAAAAACAGCAAAATATTGAGAAAAAAGGGTTTATGTTTTTTCGTAGCCCTGAAGTGTGATGTACGCGAGATCAAAATCATAAAAAATATTGTAATTTGGAAGTAGTAAAGCAATGTGAGCAAAGCCGGTAATAAGGTATATTATCAAACACAATACATTGACTCACTGTTTACCGTCGCAAAACCTGACAAAAAGACTGTTTATGGTGAGAAAAAAAAAACACAAAAATGCTTGTTAGGGTATGTGTTTTAGTCGGCTGGTGGAAGGTGGAAATGGAAATTACGCGTTGTTTAGGGTGGATTTCGGAAGGAAAGTCCATGTTCACGCATCATTACCCAACTTTGATACAAATGCCCCCCCCCCCCCCCCCCCGGGCAATAGGGGTAAAAATGCAGTCGATTTTCGCCTTTTTGGAGTCCTTCGATTGGCGCCGCACCCGACGGCGCGGAACAAACAAACTGTCTGGCCATGCTTGATTATGGCAGGGCAAGTAATATAATTAATTTAACCACTATTTCTTGTGAAATTCAAAGCGTTGTATGGACATTAATAAAGATTAAACTCAACGTCTACTATAGACCAGAACAGCAATGTTGGGGAAAATGTGAGGGCCTGGTATCTGAAATAGGTCGGCCTGACAGGTTACACAATGGCAATTGTATCTGTTAGAGTTTAATACTATGGGCCATAAACGATTGGTGGCAGGCATAGATTGGCAGTCAACACACGAAAGTGACGTAGGAGGTTTTAACTGGTATATACAGTGACGCTAATGTTTTGGCTGCGAGCAGCAACTTCCGGGTCAAGTGACCGCTCAGACCGTAAACAATGTTAACGGTTATTACTATGTAGACTTAACAATACAGTACTCATTCATTTGCATTCAGTAGACAATGGTGACAGGCGTTAGTGTTGTACTTGCATCCTCAAAAACAAAAACGGTTATCAAGGGGACGCGGATGGTGTGGCGGGTGGTGTGGGTGGACGTCTCTTTTCAAGCTCTAGATTTTTTTTTTTTTTTTTTGTGGTTTATCATTTTCATTCAAAAAAAAATTTTTCTCACATTTTGAATATTGTTCCCAAAATTTGCCCCTGCAAACATTGCTTGCCTAGTTGTCAAGGAACCCATTATACAAATTTGTTGGAGGGAAAATTTCGTAAACCCTGAGCTTGTTTTGATCAGTTTTGTTTCTCGCGCCATTTCACATTTGGACAACGTGTGATGTGCAGAGCTTGGTTGCCCTATTCCAAACTCAACTTGTAAACGTAAATGTGACGGCATATATATATACTATTATCTAATATATATATATATATATATTCTATATATATATATAGTTAATATATAATATAGTATATATATATATATATATAATCTATATATCCCGGGGCGGCCCATTGTTATTCAAGGTGGATTTATGATGCCGTGAACAAGGAAAACACGTTAAAAAGGGGGGTTTTTTTCGGTTTTCCGTATTGACCGGTTTTTTTACTCAACTGATTTTTTTTTAATCAGCAGCAAAATCTGGAAAAAGGGTATGGTTTTTTCGTATCCCTGAAAGTGTGATGTACGCGAGATCAAAATCAAAAAATATTGTAATTTGGGAAGTAAAGCAATGTGAGCACAGCCAGATAATAAGGATTACTTATCAACACAATACATTGCTCACTGTTTGTACAGTAGCCCAAAAACTGACAAAACGACTTGTTATGTGAGAAAAAACACAAAATGCCCTTGTTTAGGGTATGTTTTTTTTATCTGTGGAATACGTGTTTTAGGGTGGATTCGGAAGTCCATGTTCACGCATCATATCCCACCTTTTGAATACAACGGCCCCCCCCCCCCCCCCCGGGCAAAGGGTAAAAATATGCAGTCGGTTTTCGCCTTTTGGAGTTCCTTCGCTTAGCGCAACCGACGGAAAAGCAACTGACTGGCATTGTTGATTATGCAGGGCAGAAATATAATTAATTAGAACACTATTTATGGTGAAATTCAAAGCGTGTTATGGACGATAATAAATTAACTCAAGACTACTATAAGACATTAACAGCAATGTTTGTAAACATGTTAGGGCCTGGTATGCTTGAAATAGGTCGGCCTGACTGTTACACACTGGCAAGTAATCTGTTAGAGTTTTAATACTAGGGGCCATAACGATTGGCAGGCATAGATTGGCAGTCAACAAAAGAAGTGACGTAGGATGTTAACTGGTTATAACAGTGACCGCTAATGTTTGCCTGCGAGCACCAAATTCCGGGTCACGTGACCGACTTAGAACGTAAAGACAATTTACTGGTCTATTATCTTTTAGACTACAATACAATTACGTAAGTCAATTTGCATCGTAGACCTGGTTAGACAGGCGTTATGTTGTACTTGCATCTCAACCACGAAAACAGTATCAAGGGGACGCGACCGGTGTGGCGGGGTGGTGGTGGAGTCTCCTTTTCAAGCTCTCTCGATTTTTGTTATCATTTTAAATCAAATTTTTCTCAACATTTTTTAATCTTTTTTCCAAATTTGACCCTGCAACATGCTTGCCCTAGTGTCGCAGGCCCCTTAACAACTTTGTTGGAGAAATTTCGATCCACGCTGAGCCTGTTTTTTAATGCAGTTTTGTTTTCTCTCGCGCCCTTTCAACGATTTGGACAACGTGTGATGTGCAGATGTTGTTGCCCTATCCACTCACTGTAAACGTAAATGTACTTCATATATAATATATATATATCTATATATATATGGTTATATATAAATATATATTAAATATATATATAATTATAATATAGTATACTATAAATATATATTGATCCCGGGGAGGCCACTTGTATTCAAGGTGGATTATGATGTATGAACAAGAAAAACACGTAAAAGGGTGGTTTTTTTCGGTTTTCCTTATTGACCCAACCGGTTTTTAACTCACTTGATTTTTTTTAATTCAGAAAAAAAATGAAAATTCGGCCGAAAAATTTGAAAAAAAAGTGGGTCAAAATGTAAAAAAAAAAACACCGCATTTCGCATTAGCATTGTTCTAACAAAAAAATCTTCTAAACAAACTTTTTTTGGCCTTATGTGTAAAAAAACAGCAATGTGGAACAAAAGGGTAGGTTTTTTGTCTTACACTTACGTGCCAGGCTTTAAAAAACTTCCGTTAGTGCCCGTGGGAGTTTGATCATGACAAACACAAATAAATGGTGGTCACATAAGAACCACCATACCCAATAATAAGTAAATGAAAATCGACCTTTGACCTATGACCATGGCCAATTGAAATTGTCACTCTTCGAAAAAGAGTGGTTCGTACATTTCCATCCTCAGCAACTCCAAGATAAGGTCTGAATCCAAACAATTCATCTATCTACTCTAAATAACCAGTAAAAGAAATCATTACAAAATATAGCCAAATTTATACCATCTTGGTATTTTTCTTCTCGAACATCAAATTCGCCTTATTTTTCCCAGAGACTTACACAGTTAAGAGCACTGCATGACAAAATTAAAATTGATGCTATCCGCATATAAAAGGTTATTTGATTTAAGTATTATTAATTTTAATTAATTACATTAACCCGTCCTAATATATATCTAAAGCAAATAATCCCAAGATTAATTACTTTAATTTTTTAATTAGTAAAATATCTTGATTTTTTTTCACTTCCGTTACTGCCCAAGGGGGGGGGGGGGGTGTCCGTAGGACGCAACCTAATTATTCTAATAAGCCGTGGGGCGGATTTAAATTTTTTTTTTACTAGGGAAGTGCGTATTCATAATCCAGACAATTACCAAAAACTCCTTAAAAAATTGATGCGTAGCCGAGAAATCGCAAAAATCAATTGGGTACTATGGAACCAACCCCCCCCCCCCTTTGGCATTAAAAGGTGTTTTGTTCCGAAAAAGAAAGATTTTCAGTAAATCTTCCCACAATGCATTGCTTCCAGTGGAGGTTTTTGTATATGTACTGATGTGAATCGTTATTGATGAAACATAGCTAAATTGACAGTACTGATCACAAACTTCATGTTAAGAGTGTTTCATCCCTAACTATTCACAGACAACCTGTACAAAAACTCCAATGAAGCAATGCATTTGTTAGCTACTGGTATCTTGCTCTTGTTCCGATTTAATGTGTATTGTGTTCTCGACTTGTATAGGAGAGCCTGGCACTTGCCATACACCCCATCAAAGTACCGTGGGAAACAAACTTGCGGTTTTGATCGTAGACGCAATAATGCATGTTGCAAAGCCCTATTCAATACTGTGCTAATAAGTGGTTAACCACTAAAACGGCGTTTTTTGTTTAATATCTTAATAAATGGATTCGAGGCTCAAATTCAGGACGACAATGAGAAAAATACGGCCTTTCATCTGATATCAAAATCGATACTACTTCCGGGTAAATCAGGGGGTCCCAAAGACGATCGGAACACGCCCCTAAAGTGTTAACGCTGAAATTGCGATGTACGTATTAGGGTATGTGATACTCAAATTAAGCAGAGATCGAAAAGGTCAAAAATATTGTAAAGCAAAAGCGATAGGGTGTATTAACGACACCTGCATTGGCTTACCTTGTTTGGGTATCAAATGTGACAAAAATACTTCTTTAAGTGTAGCAAAACAGACAAACATACTTGGTGTCTGTGGTATGTTTCCTTAGTCAGATGGGTAATAAACTTTTTTAGGTTCCATTTAGTAATTCCAGATTCATGCATCATATCCACATTTGATACCAGTGCCCCCCGTGATATATATATATATTTGTTTACTGTACTGTATTGCACCACCATATCGGTGTGGGGTGTGCCGCTGATTCAAAGCGTTTGTAATAAATAAATTATTCATTGGTATCGAGCAATCGATTTCCATTGTGTTTACTAGCGGGGAGCCCGCGCTGCGCGCGGGCCCCCGCTAGATGAGTATACCCTCAGATAAGTATACGGAGATGTTTTCAGAAGGGACTGTATTCGACCTAATTTAGCCCCCCGAGCACTTAAGTCAGTCCATTAACATGGCCAAGTTACCCATTATGACCCCTGGATGACCTTTGACCCCCAAATGACCCCTCGAAAACGTGACCACTAAACTCGTACGGCAAAACTCTACCACCATACCAAAACTCACATCCATAGGTCAAAGCACGGCCAAGTTACCCAATAATGACCCCTGGATGACCTTTGACCCCTCGAAAACGTGACCACTAAACTCGTACGGCAAAACTCTACCACCATACCAAAACTCACATCCATAGGTCAAAGCACCGCCAAGTTACCCGATAATGACCCCTGGATGACCTTTGCCCCCCAAATGACCCCTCGAAAACGTGACCACTAAACTCGTACGGCAAAGCTCTACCACCATACCAAAACTCATATCCATACGTCAAAGCACGGCCAAGTTACCCAATAATGACCCCTGGATGACCTTTGACCCCCAAATGACCCCTCGAAAACGTGACCACTAAACTCATACGGCGAAACTCTACCACCGTACCAAAACTCACATCCATAGGTCAAAGCACCGCCAAGTTACCCGATAATGACCCCTGGATGACCTTTGCCCCCCAAATGACCCCTCGAAAACGTGACCACTAAACTCGTACGGCAAAACTCTACCACCATACCAAAACTCACATCCATAGGTCAAAGCACCGCCAAGTTACCCGATAATGACCCCTGGATGACCTTTGACCCCCAAATGACCCCTCGAAAACGTGACCACTAAACTCGTACGGCAAAACTCTACCACCATACCAAAACTCATATCCATACGTCAAAGCACGCTCAAGTTACCCGATAATGACCCCTGGATGACCTTTGACCCCCAAATGACCCCTCGAAAACGTGACCACTAAACTCGTACGGCAAAACTCTACCACCATACCAAAACTCATATCCATACATCAAAGCACGGCCAAGTTACCAATAATGACCCCTGGATGACCTTTGCCCCCCAAATGACCCCTCGAAAACGTGACCACTAAACTCGTACGGCAAAACTCTACCACCATACCAAAATTCATACCCGTATGTTAAAGGACGGCGAACGCATAGCCGGACAAACAAACAAACAAACAAACAATCAAACAAAACAAACAAACAAACAAACCCACAAAGTTGGTTTTTTTAGTAATATAGATTTGGTCGTGTGTTATTCTCTTACCCACTGAACCTACGTTTAAATAAATAATTGACATAGTAACACTATAGAAAGTATATTTAACGATTCTTTGCATCTCTTCTTCATGCGATAGATTAGGTATCTATCGCCAGCCATGCTTGCTTGTGATGTAACTGACTAAGCGTTAATAACGCAATTTTTGTCTCCGATTAAAATGCGGAGAACTATGAAGTGCTGTCTACCCAGGGACACACATCCATGGTAATGACTGTGGCTGTCTGCCGATTCCCGTAATCAGATTTTCACGTTCATTGTCAGTCAACTCCCGTTTGGAGCTTCCACGGTTGGGAATATTACCAGAGCTTCGACAAGTTCGACAGCAAGGGACATAACAACGGCGCCATAATGCAGTGGGCACACAGCAACCAGGTATGCATGTCCGATCACGTGGCAGATGGCATACCAGATAGCATATCAAATAAGTTTCACGCTATCGTCCAATGGCGCGCTCTGTGGCATCACCATTTTGTGATCACTGTCAGGGCCTGTTATAAGGGACGCACCATTTGACTTCAAAGGGGGGGGGGGGGGTTGGAAGTTTTTTCTAAAAAAAAAAACTTCACCCACCATATGAGCAAAAAAAAACTTTCCCCACTTTCCATTAAAAAAAAAAAAAACTTTACCAGCACCTTATTACGAAAAAACACGTCCTCAAGTATGCAAAAAAAAAAAAGTCCAGCCTTGACTTAAGAAAAAAAAAAAAAACTTGCCTCCAAAGCCAACGAAAAAAAAACTTGCCCTCACCCAAACTTCCAAACCCCCCCCCTTGAAGTCTAATGGTGCGTCCCTAACTTAGTGCCATCAGACTTGTCGAGATGTGAGCTAATCTAACTTGGTATGTCGACATAGTATCAACAAGTAACGAGGAATGTTGACATTACGATAAAATTATCACATAAGACGCCTTAATGAAACGTGAAGTGTTCCATGGTGTGTTACCTGTACTTTGGTTTGGTAGAGTGGGGGAAAACATACAGAAATGGTCTATACCAAACCCAACCACACCTAACCATGCATAATACATTATATATATTAAATTGTACAGGTTATCACAATACCAAACAAAATGATCAAAACAACACCACAAACACAGGACATAGACGAATAACCAAACACACCACAAAGGCCTGGGCTGGCTGGTATGTATCAATCATCGTCCAAACAGAAAGATTTTTTTTTAAACTGCTTGCTCATATTATTATTATGCTCTGCAATTTTATATTCAGTTTTATAATTTTAACGCTGACCACTTAGGACATCGCTGAAAACTAGGGTTTTGAATTGTTAAATCTACCCCGGTGTATAAATTTTTTAGACAGACATTATTTTATTCACCCCTCATCTTCCATTATTATACATTATGACAATACAATAACGTTATCGAATTATAGTGTTTAAACAATGGGAGAATTATACAGTGTATAAGCAGTATACTATAATGAATACTTAAGCATCCAAATGAAATCTATAATAATTATATATCATTATTACGTGACTTTTTAATACAGTTAAGATTTGGTCATTTAAAACAAAAACGATTATAGAAAGATATAATAACATGTTGAAATAATAAAATAAGGCGTATGGGAGGAAGATGTGTGTGGGAGAGGGCCTTAAGATCAATGAACTTTAATTGACACCCCCAGTAGAAAGTGGGGACTTATTGTGGGCCATCAAAGGGCGGGGCAAAAACAAACAAGACAGGACAAAACAAAACAGGACAGGACCGGTGTGTTACAGGAAAAGTGATGTCAATAATTGTTATAATATAAAAAACTAAAACAGTTGAGATGGAACGAGTAATGAGTGTTATATCATATATCGGGAAGAGTTGACAGCAGAAGAAGCACAACAACTGGGCCTAATAGAATGGTTAATAGGCCAAGATTGTGGCGGAGTCCGGTGTACCGATTTAAATTTTGAATAGTATTATATAAATGGAAACCGGAGTTAATGGTATGTAATTTATGCAATTGGAAAGTTTATGGTAAATTAAGCGGATGCTGTACATATAAAATAGGACAAAATCAAATCAGAAAGAGGATATAAAGTAATTAGTATTTGGAAAAATAAGTGACTTTAAAATTTGATTTAAATTTATTGACTGCATTGGATGATTTATATTTTGGTCAAGGGAATTCCACATCCTGGGACCGGAATTTTTGATTATTTAGTTAAGTTCACAGTTGGTTTAATTGGAATCAAATTGTTGGCATGTCTTACGTGTTATATTATGAATATCTTGTGTTTATAGAAGAAGTTTTTCAAATGATTTGGGAAGGTATTGTTAACATACGGTACTGAAGAGATTGCTGTTTGAAGCTTATTTCTAGTCGAATATGTAGGTTTTTAACTTGGGAATAATGGTTAGTAGGATAAATAGGGAGAAAACAGTACAAATAAGGAATGCTCGTTTTTGACGTTAACTAGTATATCAGGTGAATTGGAAGTATTTGAGTTTCCAAAGGACAGTGAGAGAGGTTATTAAGTGTATTATTCGAATTGCCCAGGGGCAATATTATGTATGAAATATAGGGAAGAACAAGAAGTATTGTTATATGTGAACAGGAGATTATTTTGGTAGTGTGTATTGAGTCTTCTAAGAACACAATACTCTGGACACTTGATTTGTGAGCTTGGAGATATGGTCGTTCCAGTTATATGTTTGTAAATACAACGCCTAGAAAGTAGTGTTATGTCGGGATTTAATTTTGGGAGTTATCAATTTGTATGTTGAGGTGCAGGGCGTTTGTTAGACTTTTGTGAAAGTGAATGTTAGTAGTTAGTTTTTTTAACATTAAGTGCAGTGCTTTATTGCTGTAAACAATTTGTGACATGAACCATTCAGTGTTGAATGTTTTTATGAGGTGGTATCTAGGTTGGGATTGAGAGAGGAGTATGTTAGTGTCAATCTGCAAATAGAACGAAAGAAAAGAAGTCAGAGAATGGGGGATGGCGTTCACATAGAGAAGGAAAAGAAGAGGCCCGAGTATAGCTAGAGGCCTTGTGGGACACCGCATCAACGGTAGACGACCAGACGGATGAGTATCAAAACAGGTAAATTGTTGCCTATCAGAAAGCTTAGTCTGCAAGAAGCGCTAAGGGAGTTCCACGTATGACGTCGTAAGGGAAGCTTGGTTGGAGAAGGGAATGGTCTATGGTGTCGAACGCAGGTCAAGAAAGATACCAATGGTATGATGATCAATTGAGAGGCGAAGCAAATTGTATCATAAATGTCTAGTCTAGAGCCAGATCAGTGGAATGCCGTTTCCTGATGAAGCCATTGGATTGGGGTGAAGGATATATTGTGCGAAGAGGAAGAGAGAAAATTGTCAAGCCTATTGTAGATCAGGCGTTCGAGATTTTAGAGAAACATGGTTAGAAGTGAAACAGGGTGATAATTGGAAAATGAGTGAGGGTCGTCCTTCTTGAAAAACTGGAATGACTTTAGCAACTTTCAGTACAGCAGGGGGGAAAAACACCAGTAAGAAAGGAAAGATTAAAGAATGGGCAAGTGGTTGACCGATGAAGGGGGCAATTGTTTAAACTACAGAGAGGATAACATCATCACAAAAACCGAAGAATCTACCATTTCGGAATTTGGAGTGATAAATCAAGAATTCATTGGGTGGGTTGGATTGAAAAAATGTGATCTTTCAAAAGGTGTCTGTAGAAAATCATGGGAAGCTGGTTGGGATAGATCTGAGGTAATTTGGGGGGACAATTTCAACAAAGAACTTATTGAATCTCTCAGTAATGTCTTTGGGATCAGTAATTTCCGTAGGACAATCAGTGAAATATGTAGGATTTTTTGCTTATTTGTTTTGACAAGAATATTGTTAATGTTTCATGTGTTTTTAAATTGTTTTAAGAGTTAAATTTATTTGTGAAATAAGTTTTTTATTTTTTTCTTGTTTGTGTGTTTTAATTAATTGTGTTAATTATTTCTGGAGTAATGTTATTTTGTATAGCTTCATTTGGGTGTTTAGGACAGTTGATATAATTTATTTCTAGTGTTAATTGATTTTATTAGCCTGTAGTGATCCAAGTTTTAGCTTCTTGACGTTTGTTTATTTCTTTTTAATGTTGGGTAAGGTTTATCATATAAAATCCGTGAATTTAGGAAATGAAAAAGATGATAAGAATCATTAGCAGAATCCACAGTTCGTGAACATCGTTCAGTTCTGTGTTGAGCTCATTACCAAGTGAGGCCCCAATATAACTTTATTTATTACGAGTCATGTAAATTTGTTGGATTTAGGATTAGGATATTGTCTTTTAAATTTAGTATTGGAAAACAGGGAAGTGATCTGTGAGGTCATTGAATAAAATGCCTGGAGTATTTTGTTATTAAGAATATTTGTAAATATATTATCAATCAGAGGGGAAAGAGTTAGTTGGTCATGGTACGTGTCGGTTTATCAATTAAGGGGTATAAAATGAGGCGGAATAATAAAAAGTGTTCTAAAAATTCGTTGGTGGATGATGTGAGGATTGTTGAGTAGGTCAAAGTTAAAATCGCCGCAGATGAAATTATCGTTGGGTTCTTTATTGATTAAGTTAATAATTCTCAGGTAATCAATGAAGGATAGGCAAGCGAGTCAGGTGGCCTGTAAATAACCGAGATGATGTATTCTTGGATGGGGATACAATGTCAATGACCAGAGATAGAGATTCCTAATGAGGATTAGAGGGTTAAATTTAGGTATGACGAGTCTTGTATTTAGTTCAGTAGAAACGTTAAAGCGCAATTTAAGAGAATTAGGATGAGGAAATTAATAACCGAATGAGATCAGTGATAGTGGCATCCCCACCAAACATTTTATACAAGTTACTGAAATCAAACAAATTATCACCCGTACCAGTTTTCTTCTAATAAAAGCGGTTTCCCATAATACAGCATTGTGTATTACAATCACTGATCTCTACACACTGGATAGGCAATCTCCACGCGATTGAATAGCGATGACGGTGAGAAACCGGAAGTTGCACAGGGTCCCTTTGCTCTCCCCAAAACATTCACTCGGTTGCACGGGTTTCCTATGGGATGAGTATCATGTATGCCTTTTTATATTGTCACCTTCCTATGTATGGGAACATATTTTAGAGTAAAGCGACCACTTTTTCCGGGACATACATTTGATCCAGTGGCGTAAACCGGGGGGGGGGGGGCAAACGCCTCCCTTGTGCGGAATGTTTCCCCATTTCCCTCTGTGAAATTAGGGTTTTTCGTACACGCGCCCCATTTTACAGTGAAAACAAAACATAGGCCGATCTGTATAAAATTTCAATATGTTTGCCCCCTGAAAGAATGTGCCCCCCCCCCCCCCCCCGCCAAAAAAAAAAAAAAGGCCTGGGTTACGCCACTGTTTGAATCCATCATGGAAAGTCGACAAACGAGTTGGATTAAATTTAGTTGATTAAAGATCATTTCATCATATTTTGATATATCCAATATATGTTGTATTATAATTTTGGCGATTCGTTTAGTCATCCACTGCAGTTTCAGATCATTGTTAATGTTGTTTGTCCTCAGTGCAGCAGTTGTTGCAACCCTTCCTCTAGCTTTAAGACTTTTTAATTCTTTGGTCTAATTTAGTACACTTCTACGGGATAAATTATATTACATTTAGAACAATATATATCTTTATGGAAACTGTTTTATGATATTTTGCAGACAAAACCAGGCATGTTTCACGAACTTTGAGCGACAATAAAACAACATTAAATACAAACATGCAAATATCAAACAAAATCATAATAAAAAATCTTAAAAAGTTACAACACAAAGTTGCTTTTGAGAGTCTTAGCCTCAGGTGTGTTTATCGTCACATGGTCAGTCAAAATACAATTTTGGCCACCATGAAAACCAAACAATATGATAAATGTATTAAACTATATACATTATATGTACAATGTAAGGCATTGTGTTGCACTGCACATATTCTTGCACATAAACATGAACATCTCCTTTTCTTACATTTGGGCTCCCTAGAGTTAGATATCCAAATCCAAATAAGTGGTTTTGAAAACAATGTGTGCGCCTAATTTGCAACCATATAAAAATTTTCCATATTGTGGGCCGCAGCTATAGCGGCAGGCCACTTAGCAATCATTGTGCGTGGGTATGTGTGTGTGTATGTGTGTGTGTGGAGGATGTGGTGTGTTGTGTAATGTTGTGTGGCAAAAAATGTTAAAGTTTTTTTAAATTGACCTCAATTGAAAAGTTACTTCAGTTGGAACCAAACTTCTGTCATAGGTGCACAATGGAGATCCCTCATATTGTTGATGAGGTCAAAGGTCACGTTACAAATGTAAAATCAAAGGTCATGTGAGGTCAAGTTAAAAAATGGGCTAAAAATGTAAAATTGATCTAAATTGAAAACTTGACGTCAATTGGAACAAGCTTGTTGTCTAGGTGCACCATGCGATATATAATAATAATAACAGATATTTATATAGCGCTTTAGCATTAAGAATGATCAAAGGCTCAAGCGCTTTACATGGTCTTACAGTTACAAAATTACATAATCTTAAAGTCACAATTAAAGATACAATAATAAAATATATACAACATACAGTAATTAATTTGCGAAAAAAGAATATGTTTTCAATTTTGCTTTGAAATGGTTTAGGTTAGGGCGAAAGCAATGTTGCAGGTAACTTATTTCCAGAAAAATGGTCTGAATGGCAGAAGCCTTGTCACCGTTAGATGTATATGTTCTTTTGACACGAGAAGATTGCGTGTCCCGCATGGGATCGAAGATAATGTGTGTTGAGAGTTGTGAGCTCTGGCATTGAATAAGATTTATAAAGGTATATTGTGCAGCTTCATTTTTGCTCTATAATGTTAGTGTTAAGGAGTTGAAAATGGTCCTTTCATTAACAGGTAAACCAGGTGAGTTGT
>JAMKCH010038438.1:0-13408 GCA_023653785.1 Ophioderma brevispina | reverse complement strand
TAACTGTGAACGAAATCCTATAAAAGCTGTATTTTACCGACTTTTGTGGGTAAAATGGATATTGGATTTCCAGGTAGAAATTACATGTTTTTTCCTCTAAATCTTAGTACTTAATCAAATAATTGAAAATTCATAATAGTATAATAGTGTATAATAATGTTGATACTCATTAGAATTTAAATAAAAGCTCCACTTTTAAATTTAGTCATCATATGTCTGGAATAATGAACATAAAATTTACAGTATTTTGCTGTATTTCCAAATTACAGTGAAATACTGTCATTATTTACAGTATTTCACTGTTAATTGCACGGTTATTTTTACAGCGTAGTATCAAAACTCATGCAGATTGAAAATTTCCTTGCGTCGGCAGCATATTTCCCCAATTTTAAAAACCATATCAATATTTTTGTATCTATTCGGGGGAGGAGTACTTACATACTAAAGATAAACGGAGATGTGCCGCTCCACTGGGTTACTTTTTTCTTGTGAAATCCTTAGAAATGGGTCCCACTTCCCCCCCAAAAAAAACTGCCTCAAAATATGTTTAAAAGGCAAAAATTGAAAAAGGGGTATATATTTGAAGCAAATCCTTGGAAATGGGTACCCTTTTCTACAAATGACCCTTAGAAATAGGATATGGGTTTCGAGTCCTCAGTCGCACATACCGACCAAACCAACTCTGAATACCCCCCCCGAGCTATTCATCCTCAATTTCTTCTGTATTTATCCCTGTTCTTCCTGAATATAGACTAAAAACAGAAAGAGTGTTAGGGTTAGAAACTTATTGTAGTTTCTTTGCTTGCATTTTCATGCATTTTTGATTTGATTACTTTTGATTTGCACGACATCTGCCGTTAACAACCACAGCAACTTGGTAATTATTTCTATCAACTTTTAGGCGAGAGAGCATGTTTTGTAAAGACAACTATTGAGCGGGGTGGAAGGTAGACACCCCTCCTGCACCAACCGCGCGCAACATAACTTCACAGCCATGTGTATATCAAACTTGCCCCCCCCCACCCCCGGCAATTGACCCTCTGGATCTGCCACTCTCATATTAACGTATATGGGTTTTGGCATTTCACATTTGGGCCATGACATAAATATTATATTTGGGTATTTGGGATTTCCCATGGGGCCTGTCATTTCACAAATGTCATCTTTGGATGTTTGGGAATTCCCATAAAAGCCAGCCATTTCACAGATTTTCATCTTTGGGTATTTGGGAATTCCCATAAAGGAAAGCCATTTCATGTATGTCATCTTTGGGTTTTTGGGAATTCCCATAGGGGCCAGCCATTTCAAAAATATCATCTTTGGTGTTTGGGAATTCCCATAATGGTCAGCCATTACACGGATGTCATCTTTGGGTATTTGGGAATTAAGGGCCAGCCATTTCACAGATGTCATCTTTGGTGTTTGGGAATTCCCATAAGAGTAAGCTATTTAATAGAGATCATCTTTGGGTGTCTGGGAATTCCCATCCATTCCCTCCATTCCCACAAAAATGAATCAATTCCGTCTTAAAAAGTATAATTTTTTTGCCTTTCGTTCCCGTATTGTTCAGAAGTACCCCCAAGAGGAACACGGTTTTGACACAAATGCCGTGGAAATTCCCACACCGATTTGTCAAACAGCCTGGGAATTCCCACAATAATTTGTCAAAACAGCGTGGGAATTCCATTGTCATTTCGAATTTTGAAATTGTCCATCTTTGGGGGGGGGGTGTGGATAATTTCTGGAATAGCCCAATGGCAAATTAGTGACACTATTTTAGACATAGTTTTTGCAAATCTTTGATACGAGAATTTAGGTGATATTTTTTTTCTTTTCGAATGTTGCATTTCTGGCACACTCTTGTATGTACACTGTAATGGAGAGTAGATAAAGCTGTCCTTATCCCAAAATAGAAAAGAGAAATAAAAACATGAAGGCTATTTGGGAACATTAACTTTGACTAATGTCAGTGGAAAGATGATTTTCCCGGTGCTTGCAAACGCCCTCCCTCACATTTTTTTGGTACTGAATGGGTAACTAGACCAGGCCATTCAGGAGGGATTTCTCCCGGTATTGCAGGATGCGTCGAGCATACCAAGCCTTTATGGGAACATTCCTTGATGCTGTGTAGGTGGTAGTGTAAATGGATGCAAGAGCTATTATGACTAGTAGAGACCTTCCTAAAGTTGACGAGAAGAATGAGGGCGCAAGCCACAAGTGTAAACGCCTGTCCATGAGAAGATTCCCCTGTGGTCCGTCAGAACGGGGGAGGAATCAACATCAAATGTATGATGCTCATCCTATCCAATGGCCTCAGTGGACAAAGAGATCGAATCAGTTTGAGAAACAAGTTGGGACGGATCTCTTGGAGAAGACTGACGTGACCAGATCACAACATAGGAAAAGTTGTGGATATATGAAAACCATATCATTTTCAAATGGGTGGTCATCATCTACTCTGATTCCCTATCTCTTCTGCCAAGAATCCGGAAGCTCTGCAACTTGTACTTGAAGAAAGTGGGCATAACTGCCAAGGTGCACTAATCCACCCATCTTGTACGGAACCGAAATAACAAAGTTCTTCAATCTAAATCCTTTCTCTCCACCTATGCCAAGAAGTACTACCACATTTCTAAACATGCAGTGGATCCAGAAACAATTTGTATAAGTACACTGTACACATGGTATCTAGAAGTGTACAAAGCCAAAGGGTGGGGGAGAGAGTTGCCATGAAAGGGAAAGGCTTCTGTTCATCAATGAACTTTGCAATGGCAGTATAGCCGACTTGGCCTCAGTTACGCTACCAAGATCCCTATTTAACCAAGATTATACATTCATTATGTTTTCAGAATCTTCCATCCTATACCTTCGTACACCCTTAATGTACAATAAACCATGCACAGAGGACGGTGACATGAGTTTTTGAGACCATGACATGAGTTTTAAAGACCAGGACATGAGTTTTCTGGGAGGCTACTGATGGTTAAAATATCGTTAGGGATGTTTCCTTTCTTTTGGGGTGTTCATTATTTTGGGTTTTGCTGTCTACTGTTTGTATTTTTGGTGTTATTGGTTTTCCACTTCTTTGGTTTGGTTCTTTCTGGTTTCATTCTTTGGGGTTGTTCCTGGTGGTTTAGTGGTTCATCTTTTGATGGTTCCTGGTGTCTAGTGGTTCCATCTCGTTGGTGGTTTCTGGTGTCTAAGAAAAAAAAAGAAATGGTTCTTCTCTTGGTGGTTCCCGATGTATGATGGTTCTATTTCTTTAGTGGTTCATGTGTCTACCAATTCTATTCTTTATTCTTTTCCTGTGTTACTTGTTCCATTTGCAGATCCACAGGACCTGTGTGTATAAATTGTCTTTTCACTAATGTTATAGTTTGGGTTAAAGTCAGATCTGAAAACTAATAATGATAATATTTGATGAGTTTTATGCAGGATACAAAAAATTATCGTTCGCGCTATGAGGTTTTGAAAATATTGCGTCGTCGCCTCAGCGACTCGCACAATATTCAAAACTCCTAGTTTGACATATCAATTCTTGTATCATACTCAAATCATACACTATAATATCATAATCCAGATGAAAGTGGCCCTACTAAAACATGACACAGTCCTTCGTGAGCTTGTCTATCAGCTAGTGTCAGTCAACCTTCGTGCAAGAACACCATCAAAAAATGAGGATGATGACAAGCAAATCATAAATGGTAGCCTTCAAGTCAAGGGCACCATTATGGCAAGGTTACCTGGCTGGCAGAACAAAAGAAGTATGGATTATCCAGGGCAATATTCTCGTCTACTCTTCGCTACTACAATTCTGTTTAGGCGCCCTCACTGTTCAAATGTCTCGCAAACGGCAAATCGGCTAACCACCATAATAATGGCTCTCTTTACAGTATCGGTGCATGTCTATGTTTGGTGGAATACTAGGTGATGTGAGTGCAAGGAAAGGTGGTTGTCATTGGAACTAACAGTACCGGCAGAAAGATAATGCAACAGGCAAACCACCGAAAGAAGTGCTGATAAGAAGACCATATCAAAAATGTCCAAGAGCTGGATGGGAGCTGAAATTCTTCACATAATCATATTTCTTATTTTTGGCCAGCTCAAGCTCCTGGCCTGACACATTAAAAAAAAGGCACTTGTATCTGTATCACCAATTTTCTACCCGCTCACTTATGGCTGGGACAAGTAAACACAAGACGTTTGGTAGTTGGAAACTTATTTGCATGGCCATACTCCCCCAGTAGCAGGCTACAATCAGAGGCAGCATTACAAACAAAGCTAGGTTCCTGTGATCATCATATAGTAACCTTGATGGAGCTTGCCTTTCTCTCAGATTGTTCCAGCTTGCAAGCCCTATCCTTATATGTGTTTCCGTTCCACGGAACTGTAAGGTATACTGTAAAGTAAGGCATTGATTTGACACGTTCACAAACAAATATTGCACGAGCTTCACATTGTAGATAAAGAAAGAAACACCCACAAGGCCATGATAGTTACTGCAACTGGAGAAGGCGGGTTCCTGGAACCAGAGCGCTCAACCCAACACCGCCGTCCAAGTTGGCGGATATAATTACGTCAGCAGTAGGCTGGAAAAATGGAATTCCAACGATCTGGGTTGATATTATGATATACCACACAATGTCAAAAAAAAAACAACTTTATGAGTCAAGGCCAGGATGCAGCCATACCTGACATGGTTTCCAATCTCTCGCAAGGGTGAGAAATAAGCAATGCCCAGTATGATCTGATGTGTATTTTCCTAATGTGAAGCAGGGATTATATTACGATTACGATTGCAAGGCTATTTTAACGTGTGCGGCAAGCCTTCTAATATGAAAGATTCCACAATGTGTGAAACTGCAGACTGTTGAGACTGTAAAGTGCACGGAGATTTTTTTAGGAATGAATTTCTCTCAGACATTTAACGGATCGGGTGTAGCAACACTACCGAGAACGTTTGGAAGGTTTATGGACAAACAGGTGCCAAAAAAACCGCTAACCTTGTTTTGAACTTGCCTGCTATAGTAATCGTTCCACATAGAACACCATGCTTTGACTTTCTGTCGTGCACGACAGAAACTACTAAATCATATTCATTGAACATAAAGACGGCTATCGGCTTATTCACTTCAGGCTGGGATCTAATACATTGATTAGCATTCCAAATATGTAAAAATAGTTTCGGAGCAAAATTGGGGGCCTTAATTCTGGAAAATCTCCTTATGGCCTTTAAGCACTGAATCGCTACCACTTAGATTTATTTTTAATTGGGAATTAAAAATTTAAATCCATGTAAAAGTCGTATTGAAATTAATGAATTTTGGATTGAAATAAATCTTAAATGGTTAAAAACTGTTTATAAACCCATTAAAATTATTTTTGAATCTAAAGGAATTTTATACGCCCAAAGAGGTTTTGTCACTAATAAAAAGTCTGTGTAGAATCTTAAAAGTAAGTCTAGGAATTTAGAGAGTGTTGATACTAAAAAAGGAGGATCCGTCCTAGGAGTCAAAAGGACCTGGCGCGGACACAGACTTGTTGAGCCAATATTGTACCGCGCACTCTTGTCTGCTAAAGCTGCAGAAATTGAGTCCCTGGGTTCTGTTTTACTGGCCACCTTATCGTCTATACCTCTCAAGGAAGAGCACGGACCACCCCCCCGAAGAAACAAATCCACGGACTTTACTGTGGATATTTAAAATACAGCTACTATGTGAAACCTACGCTCGCAAAAAGTGCGACGTCGTTGAACTACAGCGCTATAGACACATATAAGTCACTCAACAGAGGGGTGGACTTATGATCCCAATAAGAAAATATTGGTTCCAAATGATTATCTTTTATCATTATTGAGTATGCCACAGACTAGAAAGTACTATCTGTCAGAGATATCGGAGAGATAAAACATACCTTTAAAAAAGTAATGCAAATGGTGTATTAAAGGCCACGACTGATAACTTTGCGAGGTGGTCAGAGGACATACAATTTTGGAAAAAATTTAAACAGTATTCTGTTCAAAAATTATTTTATAAGAATTATGAAATCCCCTTTGTCTGTGGGTGTGAGGATTTCTAGTGCGTAAAATTTTTGCTGTGATTGCCTTGATTTTCCCTTGTACTAGAGAAGCAGTCCCAAATATGTGATAATTGCTTGGCAAAAAACCACTCTTACCAAATCAAGGGGAATCTGTCGAGGTTAAGTTTATTTCACACAACAATCGAGGGAGTGGTCTCATGGTTCTTTCCGTGTCTGGCTATACACAAGGAAGCCCAGGGGTAGCCAACAGGAAAATATTTTTTTCTTGATGTATGTTCGTGACACGTCCAGGGTTATTAAGAGCACGCTTGCAGTCATATAGCACTCACAGAAAATCGGGTTATTATCGCGTTAATAATGAAAACTAACAATATGATTGCTGAAATGTCACCAATTACTGCCATGACTATATATTGAAACCTTAAGGGCCCACAAATAGAGCCCTGTGGAAACAGTTAAAAATATGATGCCGGACATAATCATTCATCTAGTGATACGCTCGGCGAGATATGATCTACACCAGGCATAGATGGTGGATGGACATCCAAGCTGGATTCAAAATGCCATGGTCGATGGTATCAAAGGCTTCACATGCTAGGAGGATAGCTTTATATATCATGATATTATCCAGCATGAAAGGGTATAACGGGACGAAGGATTCTCTGTGGAGTGTTCAGCTTTGTATGCTGAATGAATTATGGTCACCTAAGCATGATCGCACACATGCTGTAATACCTGATGCGGCCCTCTCTATAATTTTTGCAGTGCAGGTAATGTTGGCGACTGGTCTATACTTCTTCAGTGCATCACGACCCAATGAGCCTTTCTTCTGTTTAAGAATGTGTGAATGTCAGACAAAAGAGAAAATCATTAGCAAAACATGTCGATGATAGGTAATCATTTCAGGTCTTGTTGATGAACCAGGACGAAAAAGTGTCCATTGAGCAGGCCTTTGACATTTGGCCAATTGTTTCGGCAAACTTCAGAGTAAGAGAGCGGTAAAAAAACCAGACATTATAACGATCACACACTGTTAAAAATGTTCTAAAAAAGCCAGGTTTTAAGCTGTTTTAACTGTCAGCAAATGCCTACAAAACGTGCAAATAGCCTTGTAAAAGGGACTCGAAACGTGCAAATACCTAAATAAAACATCGTTTTAACTGGTTGTGAGTCCCATCTGCAATCAAAAACCCTGTTATTTTAATGAAAATTTTTAACAGTGATCATTAAAATAACCAGAATGCGGCCAAAAACAGTCATATTTGACCTGATCTTATCCCACTTAGCGCACATATGGTACATAGTTAAATGATACAAATAGAAAGGGGTGGAACACAATCAAGGATTACAGGAGTTCTAACTTATAACCTAAGAGACAAAAGCATCATACATAAACACGCACATTCACATGCCACAATAAAAAAGTACTCGTATACACACACATACACACATATACATAATTTATACACAAACGCGTTGCGTAGAAGAAAAATGTTGTTGTGAGTTTTGTTGTTTAAATGGCTGACAATTATTGGGTAAGTTTTGACATTTGGTGAATAATTTTTGGGAAAATATTTAACACCCCACAAGAGGGTTGTAAATTTCCAAAACATTTGAATGTTTCCTCAAAACACGACAGTTTATGTTTAATAGTCTTATGTAATTTACATGCGATTTGTTAATATTCTATATTGCACGCAACACCTGCATTGCCATCACGGTAGTGGCCACGCCGATACCCCCAAAGACCAATGGAAACAGTTTTCCGAGTTTATTGCTCTCGGAAACCCATGCAATAACATCTGCTAATTTCACACAATGCACTTTAAAAATCCCAAATGTAAAGATTATATACAGGCTACAATAGAGTTAAGTGAAATCTCCATAGTATGCAAGGATGGGCATTATATTATTTAGAAACATATATTATGATATATATGTGAGTGGCATTGTGGTTCCTTTTAATGTGGTCGCTAACTGGAGACGATTTTGCCACGCTGTAAAAAATATCATTTGTTGCAGTTTTTTCTGGCAGTAATTCTCCAATAATGACTGTAAAATTACAGTATAATACTTAAAGGGACTAATGGTATGAACAAAAGAATGACAATAATGAAATGGGGCCTTATTGAAATCACTTCCCATCGAGTTTGAATACAATTTGGATGTTTACATTCATTAAAAACAGTAACAACAAGGAAGTGGGGGGTGGCAAGTTTTGTGGCAATTTTCTGGAAACAGAAAAGCCAAGTGTTCACATCCCTGACAGTTTTTACAGTGTAATCTAGCATGTTTTGCGACAATAATCCAAAAGCATTTCAGACGGGATTTCACATTGTACTTTAGGTTTGTTGTACGAATATTGATCTGGGCAAGTGAAAGATGGATTTCCGGGATTAGCACATATACATTAATGGTCCCTGGTGAGGCTGATGACAACATGTTTTTTCAAGTTTGGTAAATGCCTGCATATGTTCAGCATCCTTGTTCCACAGAAATTGTCACAAACTGCCACCTCCCTGGAACTCTTCCTGTTTTACCTATTTTTACAGATTTTGAACATCCTAAGTTGTTTTCAGTCAGGCCCCTTTTCATTATGTCCATTTTTCATGGCATTATGTCCCTTCAAGGAATAACTTTGGTCCACATTTGTAATTTTTTTGAGATATCAAACGTGTCCTCTAAAATGTGTTGATTCTGGTGTTTAATGATGACCATTATTTGGTAAGTTTGAAATTTTGTGAATAATTATTCACAAAAAGGTTTATTAAAAGCCCAAATCGGTTTTGTAAATTTGCCGTCAATTTGAATTTTTCTTCAAATTCATGTTTTTTTCTAAGCGATTTGTTTATATACCTATATTACACGCAACGCCTGCATCCCTGTAGTGGTACATTCGCCAACCCCCCACCCCCCCGCCCCCAAAAACCGGTTATTTTTTATGCAATTTACATGCGATTTTTGATATTACCTGTAATTACACCGCAACGCCTGCATCCTGTCAGTGGCCACAGATTCTACCCCCACCCCAAGAGCAATTGAACAGTTTCCTCCGATGTGCCTCGAAACCCAGCCATTAACATCTTCTAATTGGCACTGATATTCCTATTCCTTCCCGAAGTTATGCGCATGCCCACTGCATTGTCTCCTTCAGAAAATCCCAGTTGCTGCAAACGACATCAGCATCTCGGGAATCCCAGTTATAGTCACAAACTGTTGCCCACTGGCCTGCAAAGAACACTCCACTCTTCCCTGAATGATTTGTACCACCAGCTAAACGCACGGGAAGTTGCTATCTATAATGAAAAAAGCAATTTAAAATGTCCATCGTTGAAGACTTACAGTAACTTGAGCGAATATAGCCATCTGCTTCACATATAACATATATTTCATTGTGGTGTTTCACATGTAACGTATAACACAACCTATGGAAACTGGAAACATACTGGGTTGTAAAGAAGTCGTGTTTTTTGATGATTTATGGTTCAAATAATGAAGTAGACCCATAGAATGTGAGCTCAAAATACTAAAAGGTGTTGTGGCAATCATAATAATTGTTTATGAATATAATGTAAACGAAGTTTTTGGTGGAATACATAATATTTTCTCAATTGGCACTCTTCGTCACTATGGCACAGACAAGGATGTAGAAGACATTGCTGGATAGGCAGAAGGACACCCTCCAATTTTTTATGAGCAACTTTAAATTGGAAACGCTCTGCATTATAAAACGACTGCTCAAGTTTAACTTTTTGAGTGGTTTAATTTATAATACGGCTCAATAGGTAATTGAAATCTCCTATATTCAAGGATGTACATTATTATTATTTAGAAACATAATATGAGTGGCATTGTGGTTCCTATTACTATCGTCACTAGTCTTCCAAACAGGCCAAAAAATCGACAATTTTGGGCAATTTAGTTCTTGCATACTATGATATTATTTCACGAGCACTTTTCAAACACCAAATATTGAGCAAAAGAACATTCCAATTTGTATGGGATAGCTAGTTTTTTCACTTTTAGAAACCATACTCATACTGCCAAATAAAAGTCTTCCAAACATACCAATCTACATTCGTCATGTTTTGCCTCTTAAAAAACCACGGTACGACAGCTTATACAGTGACCTATCGATCAATGGATATTGCGAGATTCTCCCCCTCTCACATTGGGTTGGCCTAGAACTTCTAGTAGAAGTCTGGTCGAAGTTGGTATTAGTATCACAATGTGGTAGCTTATCTGAGCGATTTTCAACGACTGTAAAAATATCATTTTTGCAGTTTTTATACTGGCATAATTCTGCCAATAAATTACTGTAAAAATTACAGTATACTTTAAAGGGACATAATGGCATGAAAAATGACATAATGAAAAGAATCCTTACTGAAATTACTTCCACTAGTTTGAATACAATTTGGATTTACATTTATATGTAAAACCAGTAAAACAAACAACATAAAAAACAGGAAGAGTTCCGGGAGGGGGGTGGCAGTTCAAGGTAATTAATTCAAAGTAAATACTGGTGTGTTATTACAGATGTTGCGAATGGTGTAAAATACAAAAAAGCACTGACGAACACCCTAACTCAGTAGGCCTATCCACAAATGCACCCAATTTTTACGATGCATATAATGTAAAATTCACCTTGTCGTAACCAGACCTGACCCGGGGGATGGGAGAGCCTTGGACTCTGAGGTCTCCTATTCCCTGTCCCAGCGTTGGGGGTGATCATGGTGCGAATTTCTTGGCCGCGAAGACCGTAACACGGGCGGGGTCCATAAGCCCGCCTTATGCTCTTGTGGGATACGGGCGTGGTCGAAGCCCAGACGGGGGATCAAAGGGCGGGTCCCCTGAGCTCCCCGGGTTTTTCAATCTTAGAAGGTAAAGTTAAAAAAAAAAAAGTTTTTTTGTTCAGAGACCAAATGTCACATAAAATTGTTTGAGCTGAATAATATTTTCCTTTCCGGCCTCTTTCTTTTCTTTTTTTTTTTTTTCCTTTTTTCCTTTTTCTCTTCTCTTACCACCTACCTCTGCTTACTTTCCTTTTTTTCTTTCCTTCTTTTCTCTTCTTCCTGGTCACACCACTGCAATTCACAGTTAATTGTTGTAAACAATATGTTTTGTTGTTGTTGTTTGTTTTTATTTCTTCTTTAACCTGTGACACTCAGTCAGAGAAATCAATAGCCTCTGTTCTTCCCTGAGGCCCAGGGTTCACATATAAAAAACACAACATACAGTTATTTAAAATATACAAAGACTGACTAGCAAATATAACCTTAAAATATTACAATTCATAATATCAACACTATTAACAGAGCAATTAGCGTTAAAATCTACAGTTGTTTAGTGGTAGAATGGGTCTCGTGCACCCCTGAATCAAATTTCTAATCACTGTCTCTATATCGAAATGCGTAGAATACGATTAGCATGTGAAAAAATTCAAAAATTGGACCCACGTCATTTTGGGTAAATTTATGCAATTAGGATCGCCATTACGAAAAAATATATAGTTTTCACCGTATCTCACAACAAAAAACAAAAAATTGTTCTTCTAGAGGCATTATGACCGCTTGCCATGTAGATTTTTGTATTGTATTTTTTTGCTTCGGATCCAAAATGGTAGCCAACATGGCCAGCCTCATCAAAAGACTCAAAAGTATAAAAGTGCTAAAAAAAACACTGCCCCTGTCTATTTAGTCGTATAGTCAGAAAATGAGAAAATCCATAAAGGAATATCTGTCTTCGACTATTAAAAAATAATATCTGCCGTTTGTCGTAGTGCTGAGTATATTTAACATTCAATATGACGGCCAATTGTTCGCCTTCGAATATGTTAAAACTTAGAAATGACTGATATTGTCCCCAAATTAGGATGAAACTGTGAATTAAAGTATGAGAAAGTACGTTATTTAAACCAATTAAAAACCCAAAGCTGGTATTTTTGTTTGAAAAAAGACAAAAATTTTCAAAATGAAGATGGGGCTAATATCCCCGATGCAAAAATCTGTAAGCGGCTTTATAGCCGACATTGTATTGAAGAAATACTACTGAACAAAAATAGCAGGTATGAGTTACGATGATTATTATACATATTCTTAATTTGCACCTTATCATTCGTTCTGGGTGCATGCTCAGAATACGACAACAAGGATTAATTGGGTAAGGTTTAATTTTTGAATGTGGCCATATTGACGCCAATCTTAAATTTTAACAAACAAAATTGCAGCTGTGGTTTATAGTGGTCAAACGCATATATCTCATACTTTAATTAGGGACTTTTATTATTATGTGAGATGACATATCCAGTTACAAGGCAATGTCATGGTTCAAAAGATTCTTGATGGCGGAGAAATTATAGTGGTCGTTGCATTGAAATTTAAGAATGCATATCATACAAACAAATAGATATGAGTTTCTTGTGGACAAAGACATACATCTCTTAAATCATAATGTATTATTATTTTTTAATATACAATTAATATTACAGGTATACATTGTTTTTATGTTTTACAGATCGTTGGAGCGGCCATGGTGGCTGCCACCATCTTGGATCCAAAGCAAGGATACATAATAAAAATGTGATCGACAAGAGTTCACAAAGCCTCAGAAACAACATTTTGTGTTTCTTGTGTTGAGATATGGTTTTTCTGTAATGGCGATCCTAATTTGCATAAATTACATCACACGGATTTCGAGAGCATGGTGATGATATAACTAGGTAAACTAGTGGGAGTCCTAATTTGTTGTGATTGTAACACATATGGATAGTTATATTCCAAAAAATTGTGATGTCGTCATCTTAAAAAAAAGGAAAAAAATAAAGAGAAACGCAAAACTTATCAGATAAACATAGCTTTATTTGGATTAGATTTTATCTTCTTAATAGCGTCATTGAACATGTAAATGTTACAATTTGGACCCGTCTTGTCGGGTTCTCATCAAGTCCACTAACATTTGAACACTGCCAACAACATTGAGGAACAGCGGATCGAGGCTTCACCAGACGGGGTGAGTTTCCTCTCCATTATTAAGACCCCCTGGTGTACAGCGTGTGCTGCATACTGGTAAAATACTACGCTGGCTACGCATGTAAGCACGACAGCGCGCGCACCTTTTTGTTCGTTGGTTGTTTGTGTATTTTAGGCGTATGTATTAGAGGCAAGCGGGGACGAAGAGTTGTGAAAATCATAAAAGCGCAATGGTCCCACCAACATCAAAATTTTGTGAAAAATTAATAAAAACAACATCTAGCGCATACAATGTAAAATCTGCAAGATAATTTGCTATGTAGAAGAATTGATTTTTTACCTAACTTTGCATTGCAAATTTGCATTAAAAGGGTGTTCCAGAGGTAGTTGGGCATTTC
>JAMKCH010038437.1:0-14197 GCA_023653785.1 Ophioderma brevispina | reverse complement strand
GAAGCAATAATCGACAAGGCACCAGAGGTCATGCAATACGTCTCACGGGTCACCACGTATTCGTTGATTATCAACAATGATGAATTTTTCTCTTGTTTTCTCCATAAGTACCTGAGTCCCTAGCCCCTCGTCGAACTAACAACTGAACGCGCAAGTGAATAGCAGCACATTGTAACGGCCGTGTCTTATATTAGAGGCTCAGGGATTCAGTTGCTCCAGGGTACCGGTATGTTGACCTCCGGATCAAAGGTCACAATTTATTCAGGCTGGTTTCCAGTCCAGTCTTGCACGAGAAAAGTTGTTTCCGATAAAAATTAGGAATTTCTACTGTTTTTTCGAGAACATTTGGAGTATTAACTCTCTGAAAGGTAGTATATTATATAAGAACACATATATCAACTCGATTCCGAATTGCTTTGGATATTTTGTTCGTCTGCAGTGGAAAAGTTGGCTCTTTGAATTGGCCTGTAAACACAGGCTAACAGGCAAAAGGTATTACGTATGTATTTGAAGAACTCCACATCCGTTAAGGACACCATTTAAAGACATAATTGGAGTTTATTCTTAGCAGAACTAGATCAGTGATTCGTGCCCCTGGATTGTCCCGGTTTATTTTCTTTAGGCACGAGTATGCTTATTTTCGCTGATTACCAATATTACGAACATATCCCCGACGTGGGAGAACGACTGATTAGCTTTATTAGGCCAATGGAAAGTTGATTCTTCGTTTTCCTGTTGGGTTTTTTAAAAGGCTGCCGAGGTCCGATTTCATTAATTCATTACTTCATATTTACTCTCATTTCATTTAATCTAAAGGCATCTTGAATACACTACTAAACTTCTAGTTGTTACATGAAACAAAGTTTAAAAGTGCCTATTAACACAGCAGAGGGTACGTGCAGTTATTTCTTCAAAACTTTAAAAATCCAAGTATTATGACAATCAGCTACAATGGGGACAAAAATCTGGCGAAAATTCATTATTAATGGTAATTACTGTGACACGCACTCCCAAGGAAACTGCTTAAAATGAAACAGGAAGGGAGGCTTAATATTTTGAGCGACTAAACTCTATTTTTATTATCAATTTTTTTCAAGAAAACACTTTTTTCACAAATAATGAAATGATTTGCCACAGTGGCAAATCTGTTGCGCGCTCCAACAGGAACCTAAGGAATCAAATTCCCTTGAGCCTTACTGTTTGTTCAATTTATCAGGTGCTTTATTTAAGGGTCAACATTTTCAACGGATTTAAGCATGAGCTGTGCAACCGGTTTGTATTTTTAAAACTCGAGGTATAGGATGCTAAGACATCACAGTTTTCATATTATGTACGGATTTTGGTGGCAATAAAGGACTGAAACTTAAGTATACCAAAATTCTTGGACTTTGTGGCACAGTTGACCCCGTGTTTGAATAACGGAAAGAATTTAGTATTTTCTGCCACAGCTACGAATTCGGCAACGTTAACGGAAATAAACCGCATTTACAAAGTGCCGAATTTTAAGAGGTGCGAATACTAAATTCCATCCCGAATGAACTACTGCTCTGGCTTAGCCTTAGGGTCTAATCGTTGTTAAAGGGAACCTTTACGTCGTTTTTTTGACATTTGGTCGTCGGCACGACGTAAAGGCCAAGAGGCATTGAAAAGCCGTAGCAATCAAGCACTGTATAGACTCATGAACTTGTCGACCAGTGCTGCGTTTGGAAATCAATTACACTAAGAAAAATAACCCTAATGGCCGCAGATCATTTATCATGCACTCAAGTTTGTTATTTATCTCCTGAATTCTGTTTCTTCGATTAAAATAAATATATACGGGGAGTCTGTATTTCCAATTGATTCTCTTGTCGGGATCCGTGCTACACGATTTGACTTATTATGTCTCAAAAAGTAATAAAACGCTATAATTAGGTTGATTCTTAAAGTGAAATCAAAAGATTGATAATTCCCTTCTGACATGTCCCGAACATTCATTGTTATGCCTTTGTCCCTCATCCTACTTTCCCATTCGTTCTCTTCGTTCTTCTCCCCCTCCCTAATCCCCTCTTTCGTCATCTGCTGTCCTTTCCCTCTTCTGTCCCGCATCTCACCTTCTTCTCCCTTCTTCTAGGAGTGGTGGCAGAATAGTCTTAAATGCATCCGAAGTGACCCTGCAAAGGTGTGCAAGGAAATTTGGATTCTACAATCATTACATTATTAATATTATGTCCCACGGCTTCCGAATTTTTGACCCACCCGCAATATCACCTAACCGTAACATCCACATAACCGCGTTTTGCCCCGCTCAAATCAAGCTCAGTCTTTTCTGACATATTACGGTATTACTATGATCAATAAAATGTAAGCAAGAACCAAAGAATGTTTTTTTTAAGTTCAATACAAACTGTGTTCCAGTCCCACTGAACTAGATCGGTCAGCAATTCCAACTCTTGGCACAAAATTATCTGACAGTGTCATTTGGTATTGCCAGCTTATTAACTCAGCGGTTAGCCGCTCGCTCGACCCCTTTGCCAACCTACCGTTTATGAATCGCCGACTTCAATGTTGACTCCTCCCAGGGATCCTAAATAAATGTTGTTTAACCCTGTACAAATTGAGTTTGACCTTTTTTTACCGTTTTAGTCATTTTTAACGCTATAACTCCCAAAACCAATAGTACAAACTATACATTTTTTGTAATCCTTATGATAAGACACATATGAATGATGTTTCAACATGGTTTGGAGTACTGTGAGTTTAAAAGTTTTGGGACCCCTTACCTTTTAATTGGCCCCTATTAAAAGTGACACCATAATTGAGACCACTAATCCGTTTTTTTGGGGGGTTGTGGTGTTTTGTTTATGGTTGGTGGGTGGGGGTTTTTTTTGGGGTTTTTTTTGTGTGGGGGGTGTTTTCTTTTTTGGTTTTTTTTTTTTTTTTGGTTTATTGTTTTATTTTTTTTCTTTCTTTTCCCTGTTTTTTTTTTTTGGTTTTTTTTTTTTTTTTTTTAGGAGTGTTGGCTTTTCTTTCTTATCTCTTTTCCCTCCTCCCCTCCCCCCTTTTTCAAACCTTAGAGTGTAGTCAGGCATAAGGACCCTACGATATTCTCTCCTGCTCTAAAATTACCGTTTGGAAATCCCTAATGCCCAATCGAGCAGGCCGGGTCCTACCTCCCCCTGCAATATTGTAGATTTTGCACAAGTCTACTTCAAAATTTCGGCGAAAATATTTTCGCAATTTTGTTGTTCTTTGAATGTTTGCGTTTATTCAGCCATCGTTGTTTTCTGTTTGAAGCGAGAAAATCAACATAACTTGCATTGCATGTCAAACATCGGAATTTTACATACGTTCTTGACCTGACCTAAGCGAGAATATGACCTTAGGAACTAAATCGTTAGTCCTTGGGCCAGATAGGTTGGTCGGTACCATTAGGAGTGGCAAAGCGAGTGTGGTATCAACTTACTCAGAAACATCATCTACAAATGATTTTGCATGATCGACATTCCAAAGTAGTAGCTTAAAGCCTGCTAATTTTGCATAAACAAAATGGCCGCCATGAAATTGTCTCCATAAGTAGTTTTAGCCATATGTTGTCTTTAGAAGGAATTCCTTTTGTGAATAAATGCTAACATAAGGTGTTTGACAATGGACACCCACCAGAACTCAAATCCATACATTTTAAATTAAAACCTAATCTGCATCAATCCAAATGGCCGCCATTTTCATAAATTTTGAGCATAATTTGACCTTTAACAGTCAAGTTCACGGTAATCACATGGATGAAACAAGCACTTTTAAAATTTGTCAATTACACTCTTGTACTAATATAACTATAAACAGGTTCTTATACAAGACTTCCTAAGGGACAACCTAACATCTACTTATAGCATAAAGAAAATGGCCGCCTTTGAAAATTTCGTCATAATTATTTCGGGCCATATCCTGTTTGTAAGAAAAATTCTTTTTAAGTGAAAATTGCTAACACAAGGTGTTTGATAATGCCAACCCACAGAACTCCAAATCCATCATTTTAATTAAACATAATTGTAGAAATCCAATGGCCGCCATTTTCGTAAATTTTGAGCATAACTTGACTTTAACACAGGCATTGGGTCAAGGTATCACTGCATGAATCTTACACTTACGTTTACAATTACCCATTGCACTATTGCACTATTATTATAATCATGGGTGTATAGCCAGGGGTCAGGCAAGGTCAACCTGCATCGCAATGGTATAAAAAATTTATGCATTCAATAGTTTAGATGGATCAAATAACCACCCCCAGGGTGGTGGAAACGTAAATAAATATGCTGCACGGGACCTACAATAGAGGAGGGTTAAAGTTACTAGGGGGTCAATGTTTAAAACATAAACTGCTCGAAAATCCTAATGTATGTACTCAATTATTCCTAGGTAACCAGGCGTAAAAAAAGTCAATTGGGTCACAATGCGTTGTGGTGCTTCCCTCCCTTTCCAATATATTTGGGAAAATAGGCTAAAGGTCATTTGTTTATTCAAGAAAGGTCAATGTTTGTAATACCCAGATTTCTTTGTAAAAAGATTTTTGTAGAAATGTTTAATGATACTGATCCAATATGAAATGCTTTTGCATTTTTGGCTTCATCTTCTTGTTATACTGGAAGGGGTTCAAATTTTCCTGTAGGACTCTATGGGGACGGGACATTACTCCCCTCCCTATTAAAGGGAACCAACCCTATGCAAATAAAGGCATCTTTTGATCAGTCTAATTAAATATTTTTTTTTTTTATATTTTTTACAAGAAATCTTGGTATTACAAATGTTTGACCTTTCGTGAATAAACAAATGACCTTTAGCCTATTTTCCCAAATATCTTGGAAAGGAGCACACACGCATGTGATCAATGACTTTTTACGCCTGGTTACCTAGGAATAATTTGAGCTATATTACATATATTTGGAGGCAGTTTAAACATTTGACCTCCATAGTAACTTGACTCCCTCGTAACACCCCCCCGTGTCAGCTGATTGAAAAACGTGTCCACCCTAGGAATGTTACTTATGGTTCATAGAAGCTACCCATATAGGGCACGTTTTTATAGCATGAGATTGTCAGTTTGCAATGGAATATTAGGGTTTGCCCCCTCCCTAGTATGCAGACTTCAAAGGGGACAACTTGATCATGCCTAATTTTCTAAACAATTTGACTGCCATTGGAAGTGCGCCTTAACTAGTTGCGGCCATATCCTTACTTCTAGAAGAAATATTTTAAGCACAAACTCCCCAAAACTTCTAAATGAGATGTTTGATTAAACACAACCAAATGAATTCATATCCATCTATTTAATAATCTACTTTTCATATCCCCAAATGTCGCCATGTTGCCAAAATAGCATTTCTGTACTTGCGTTGCTTTTTGAATATTTGTAACACCCCACTTTGAATCATGGCGTTTTAAGTTTCATGTATTACACTCGGAATAAATGTGTCTATATACAAGTTTGTTAAAACTCCTAATTGCATATGAATATTTAAGGATCCATTCTGTACTACAATGTGTTTTCAGTAGTTAATTTCATCAATTAGAGATTATGCGGAGTTTTGGGCCATAAATAACATTTAATTTTAATAACGATTCACCAATTCAACAAAGTTTCTCATTATAAGTAGTTGCCAATCTAGTCCCTCTGTAAATTTTGCCTCCTTGATAGTTTTGGCTCTTCCTCGTCCCATAATCATCAGAACTGGGTTCAAAAATGTAAGTGAACATCACCTTTCATGTGTTTTCACATGTCAATACATTGCACAAATCTGCACAGGACATCCCTTACATACATACACGTCTGGCAACCTGCACACTCTTGGGCAATTATTGCATGGTAAGAACTCTAAAACAACGTCTGCAGCAGGTTTTGCCATTCATCCACTTGATGATCAATTACCATCAGGACTGCAATCCATCCATACCATTGGGGCTTGAAGTGTCCTGGAAGCGGGGCTTTCTACGGCCACCGTATAGTTTGCCCCTTCTCTGAAGGGTTAGGCAGTCCCTCACATGGAGGAAGCAGGCCAGATTCAAGTTTGGTTTCTTTGCTTCTAAACAATTAGTACCGCAAGTTGTTCTCATCTTTGATGGTGACCTATCTACATACTAACAACTGATCTCTTCGAATTTTGTAATAAGTTTCATCAGCCAGTACAACCACTGAAAGAGAGAAGGGGGGAGAGAGAGAGAGGGAGAGAGAGAGAGAGATGTCACTTGTCAATTGTGCATTTTGGCCTCGAGGAAGTACCATCTCTAAAAAGCTCGCAAGAGAGACTCGACACACCCCTTTTTCTGCACACCATACTGCCCCCAAGTTTTTTGATCAATTGAACTGATCCTCAGCCTGGCATTTTTTTCAACAATGCGTAGCTGCAAATATGTTTATAAGTGTGGAACAAAACACGACAAGGTACATCAAAGGCATGCATTGATATACAGTAATTGATGTACTCTGTCAGTGCATTTGCTGTCCAAAGGCAATGTTTCTGGCCTAAAACTCCCTCAAATCCCACGTTTCCAAACTTCAAAGTTCACATGTGCGTTGAACTAATCACCCATCAAGACGTGAACAACTTGGCCAACTTCCTCCATTGAGACCTGTCTGACCCTTCATACAAAGAGATGTTCCATTGTCTGAAGGTTCTGTTCCACAACCACAGGTAGTGTCCTGGAATGCTGCCAGGTAGCCCGCTTCTTCTTTGCAAAGAATCCTTAGAATCGGCCTGATTTTGTTTCTCAATCTGTTGAAACACCCGCCATTCAGTCCACTAGAAGTCCAGCTCCAATTGGAGAGCTCATCACGTTCAATAACCAAAAGAGGTTACTTGGTTGATAGCAGTCTTTCTTTCCACAATGCAACTCTTCTTAAGCTCCTTGCGCCTGATTCAAGAGGTTGGACTTTGCTTAAGAACTCTCTATGGAAGTAAGGGTGGTTGGCAGCTGGTCTCTGCCGGACTAGATGCTTCACATTAGATACTTGACAGCTAGGCTCTGCATTCTCGCTACACTATGACAGATGTCTGAATGTGGCAATTCCTGCTAAAATGTACACGTTCTCCGTTGGTGTTGGACGAAGACATCTTATTATAAGCCGGCAGGAGGCATTAATGCTGAGTCATGCTTATTGCCATGGGTTGATCTTCCATACAGGCATGGTTGCTCCAACAATGGGCAGACCAAGAGATTTCCATTGTCGTGGGTGCTGTTCCACAAACATAGGTAGTGTCCTGATCTGCTTTTTCCAGGTAGCCTCACTTCTGCCAGAAACCTTAGATCTGCCAATTTTGGTCTCAACTGTGAGCATCGCCATCAGCCCATGGGAGTCGCTCCTGTTGAAGATTCTCACCAGTTTCATACCAGTATAGGTTACCCCTTAAACTCCTTAGAGACTGTGCAAGAGGTTGGACTTGGCTCAAGAAACTCTGTCTTGGGATTTAAGGCGGTTGGCTTTACTTGGCAGCTACCTCTTGCATGCTCGCTACACTCTAACTGTGGAGCAATTCCTGCTCAGATGTATACGTGCCTCCGTTGATGTTATGCTTATCAACTACTCGTCGTCTTCTTGATGGGGTCTAATAAGAGAGAGTGCTGTCCCACTCCTAGGTAGACAGGGTTATAGCAGTGCTCCAGGGGTTGTTCCAAACCAGGTTACTTTAAGCTTACGTTTGCCTTCACGGTTGGAGATGGAAAGACACACCGGTCTCTTGGGCGGATCTGCACTAGGGTGTTTCTCTCGTAGTAATTAGGAGTATCCAAAGCTTTGTAGAGTTCTCTCTTCAACGGGTGTTGAGTTCTGCATCTTGTGCGCTAATTCCAAAGATCGTCTGCATAGAATTTTTTTTTTTAAAACGATGAGGTTCTTGCATTTCTAGGTTGGTCGTTGGTATAGCTGTGCACAGGGAGATGCGACGGCACACTCCCCTGTGGTAGTACAGTTCTTGAGCGGCCTACTTCATAAGCTCTTCTTTGCTCCTAGCTGAACAAAGAAATCATGTTTGCGTACCAAACGTATATGGTTGCGTAGATCTTCAAGAAGACTAGGTAGTGGCAAATACTTTAATGAGAACTTTGTGAGTGGGTGGGCAATTAAGTTATGTATTAAGTTTGTTTTGTGATGCGGTTTATGTTATGTATGTTACTAGATAACCAGATTGATAGCGATATGCTAATGACTGGCAAAAAAATGGGAATTCATGGCAAATTGTGCATAAAACTATTGAATAACAACTGAAACACACTATAATCTGTAGTGCAAGGAATGGATCATCAGATATATTTATTGAAAATAAAAAGGGTTTAAAACTAGATAAGGTGAGTTGGTAGGTTAGAGTGAGGGTCGGGGTAGTAGTAGTCTTTGTTGTCGATCTAGGAGAAATTCCATACCACCAAGAGGAAAGGGTCAACTCTATGATTTTTTTGTCCGGGTGGTTTTTAAGGTCGTTCGTTAGGGATTAGACATTATGAATTGCAAGTGCAATAGATAACACTTTTAAACTGCCCATGATTGAAAACTTAGCCACATTTTAAAAAGCAAACGAAAGTGCTGAAAATGTTTGGGTAACAATGGCGGTTTTTTGTAGGATATATGCAAAGAAGGGTTTTATTCATAGTGGCCCTGATCATTTTGGTTGTTTTTAATCAAATACCCATTTAGCAGTTTTGAACCCTAATTATTTCTTCGAGTCTGGATATTAATTAATAAAGCAGGAAACTAGTTATGGCCGCAATTTCAATGGCGGCCACATTTTGTTTATTCAAATTTACTTGCTTAAGTTGTAACCTTGGAAGTCTTGCATACCTACATGTTTATAGTTTTATATTTGCGCAAGCAATAGTTGTAATTATAAACTTCGAGTAGTGTAAAGTTCATCCATATGATACCTTGAATGTTGAAGTCAAATTATTATCAAATTTACGAAAATGGCGGCCATTTTGGTTTTGGATTTATGCAAATTAGGTTATTAGGAATGTTGCATTTGACTTCTGGTTTGGTTGTCCATTATCAATACCATAGGTCATGTGTAAATTTTTTTACCAAAAATAGATCCTTCGAACCAAGACAGGGGTATGCTGAGAAACCGTTATGGAGAGAGAAGAACTTTGAATGGCGGCCATTTTGTTTATGCAAAGTATCAGGCTTAAGCTATTACTTTGGAAAGTCTATCATGAAGAAAGGAAATTATTTAAGTTGAAGTGTCTTAACAAGTGGTAGTACTCTCGTTTTGCCACTCTATATGGTACCCATATGTCAAATATCACCCGTGGCCCAAGCACTACGCCAGGGAACTAGCGAACCGATTATTTGCATATATTTTGGGTTTCAAGCATCTGGTAAAGTTTACTGCCTAAAATCTCAGTTGCTCCTGCCGTTAAGCCCTTTTTTTATATATAAATACCATGTGAACATACCTCTATAAATTATGGGGAGGTGAAGGGTTGTGCGTATCGTCTTATCAACAGTTACTTCATTATTAAACCTTATCTACTAATTTTAATGATTAAGGCCCCGCCGCCGGGGGGGGTGGGTAACTCAACTTTTTTTTCAGGTAGGGATGTGTGCGGCCCCTATTTCCGACTTGGGGGCTTGGGAATGCTTGTGAACGGATTTTGTCTCGAAAGTAGAAGGCTTGGGAACTGATTTATTTTGAAGAAATTGCAGGCTTTGGAGCTGAAATTTGGCTAAAATTCAGTTTCTGAGGCTAACATTTTCTGAAAAGGGACCTTAGAACTGAAATATGCTTCAACTGGGGTCTTGGGAACGGCTGGAGAGACGACGCGAAGGGGGTCTTACACTGTTAGAGACAAATTAATCAAGTTGTTTTAAAATTTTAAACAAAACACTATTACCCTGGTCATCGCTCAACTTGTTTAAAATTAAAAAAAAACTTGTTTAAAATTAAACAATTGGTTTAAAAGTTAGCTCAGTTGTTTAAATTTTAAACATGTTGTTTAATTTGACTTTTCAACAAGGTGGAGCGATGACCAGGTAAACAGCAGTTGGTTAAAGATTGCGATTTGTTCAAAAAGTTGTTTTAAAACTTATACAAACCCCTCGTTTAAGACAACATGTTATAACAACAAACTAAACAATAGTTGTTTAAAAACGTACCTCAACGTTTGTGTAAAACTTAAACAACACACAATTTTAAAACCCTCCTTTGTTAACAGAACATTTTTAAACAGTGTTCTAAACAGTGTAGGGCCTCACATACCCGTACTCTTTCCATGTCAGTGCCCCCCCCACCCCCCGGTAATTAAATGATACCCCAGATTAGTGATTAAAACGACAATTCTGCCATGACATGATGTATTAGTCGGCCTTATTTTGCATATGTTGAAATTATATTCTTCAGTGCCAAACTGTTTCACACTTGTAATGACCACCTTCACCCCTCCCCCCCGCCTCCCCAGTTCATGTTGAATACTGGCAATCTCTTGTTTTAAATCGGAGAAGAATCCAACATGGATTGGTGGGGTGGGGTAGTTTTATATATAAACAGTTTGAAACTTAAAGTACTTACTTAAATTTATATTTTGCTTGATTGGGCCAGTGGCCGATGTGATGCGATTAAAAACTCAAATCCAACCGGCTTCAATTACTCATAAAGTGATCTACCTTTGTGCGAAAACCGGTTGAAAGAACTAGTAGAATGTAGATCTGAAAAATACAATCCATTGTAATCTATAAGGAAGAGGGACATTTGGACGGAGAGGGGAGAATGTTTCAAAAAAATGAAAGAAGACATACGATAACATTGGACAACAAGATCTGTCCAATGGCATCAAAATACGGCGATGAGATCCAAGTCCCAGCCATCTTCTCGCTGAAAATGACATGCTGTGGTTTCGTATGCATGAAAAGCCTTTCAGGTACCACGTCGAATATTCAGAGCCGTACGAAGGATTATTTGGGGGGTGCCGGGACTTCGAAAAAGTGGACTTTTTTTCGAAAAAGTGGACTTTTTTTCGAAAAAGTGGCTTTTTTGACTAAAATTGGACTGAACCCCACCCACCCTCAAAATGGCCTGTTTGGGACTTTTGACACATCATCACCAAAAAGTGGACTTCTTCTTATCAAAATTTCTTTTTCTAAAATTGGACCTTTTTATCAACAAACTCAGCAATAAAAGTGGCAACCTTTTTGCACTTTTGTGGAATTTTTGGGGGTGGCGACTGCACCCCCGCACCCCCTCCCCCCTGCGTATATACGGGCCTGCGAATATTAACAAAAATAAAATGTTTAAGTCCAAAGAAAGTAGAAATAGTATCATTGTACATAATTATTTCATGCATATATTCCAATTTAAAAACATCTGAGACTATATTACTGGCATTTAACTGAGTTCTTTGTTTTATCCGCTATAAATCCTTTCTAAATGGGTTTCATTTGACCCTGTTATACCTAGAGTATAAATCCTTTCTAATTGGGTCTATTTTTACAAAACTTAATATCGACGAAAAAGTGAATACCCAATCGTATTAAGTTCCATGTTTGAACCCCTTTTATTAATTACCAATATACGATAAATTACAATCTAAAAAATCAGAATTTCAGGCTGAGGAAGGCGATGGAATTTTTGGCCGGCAAGTGCCCAAATTTATGAATTCGCATGGATTTTGTATGCAGAAGCTAAAGAAACGTCTGATTTAAAAGGAACTCGCCAGATATCTACAAATAAAAGAGTTTAAGTTATATATGTATAAAAAAATGATAATAAAAGGTTTAAAATGGCTCAATCTAAAAATCAAACAGAACTTGCGTTCTCAAGGTTTGGAGATTGAAGTGTAAAAGCGTGCTATTTGATCGTATGTTGAAACTGTTTCTACGGATAGCGATGAAGATGGAATAATTTTACGCAATAACATGAGAGGAGATGATAGATGAGCAAATTGACACTGTGATTGATGCCTGCATGCTGACGCATTATGTGAACGCTGGTGTATCAATGTAGGAATTCTCCATTGCTCGTAGTAAGATTGTGGGTCATATTTATGCCAGTGGAAATTTAAAAAAAAATATTGACACATTCATGATATATATTTTTACCGGGCAGCAAAGGTATACACATCAGATGTCTACACCGATGGTGATATTCAACCTCCAGGACTTAAAAAGGGTAAAATAATGAGTATAAATATTGAAAATCACTGAAAATGCACATTACCTGTCTATTACCGGTGTAAATATGCACAAAGCGGCTTCAAAATTTTACCACGCGATGTCATAGCCTGCCACAGGTGCAGGAATGATTAGAGGGCAAGTGCAGCAAGAAGTCAAGAAGGTATAGTGGAACCATGGTTTTCTAGCCCGTCAAACGAAGATGACGAAAAAATCAATGGACAAACATGAAAACGGTGTGACAAGTAATCATTGTCCGAAGTTATCATAGTCCGGGCCTGTCATAGAACGAACACCGAATTAAAGCGTGAAATTAATGTGCGTGAAGAGTCACTGAATCGATTGCCTATTATTCACCATTGTTTCCGGACTGTGAGCCAGGAGGACTATATCTGCCCGGCCACACCGGCGTAGAAAGTTTTTAGAGTTCGCGGATCATTGCCACCTACAACTGTAAAGAATATTCGTTGGACTCTTCAAGCAACAATTTAGTAGAAGACCAGGCTGTAGATCCCGAGGGACAAATCTGCAGACAAAGATTTGAAGGCGTATTGGGGTGCCTGATCGATGTTGAATATTTTTGACTTGGGATTGCCGCTTACTTTCCGGCATGTTGGGGAAGGGGCAAACAAAGTTAACCACAACCCACGCGGGTCAAACAATTTAAAACTCGCACAATTGAATCAATATGCATGTCAAGTACTCGCCTTATCATAGGGAATCTAAAAATGTATGTTTGTTATAATTCAGACTTCAATGGGACACTGTGGACATGCGCTTTCAGTCAAGGTCAAATTGCTAATATAAAACACCGATTTTAAAGATGTAAGTGTCTAATTATATGTTTTTCGTGTATGACAAATTCATTTGGCAACTTTTAATAGTTCTCAAATGTTACTGTTGACTTGAAATGCAAAAATGGCGGCTATTCAGGTTTCAAGGTCAAGACTAAATTTATACTTGTTAAAAGTGGAAAAATTGAATTGCCATACACGACAAAACATATAATTAGACATTGCATCTCAAAAATCGGTTTATATTAACAATTTGACTTGAAGTGATAAAGGGCATTGACCTTTGGACATGTTTGGCCATTTTTTTTAGGCGTCCTCATTGAAGTCGGTCTATAACAAACCTGACATTTTAGATTCCGTATGATAAGACGAGTTAATTTGCCATGCATATTTAATTCAATTGCGGACAGCAGTTCTCAATTTGTACCCCCGTGTTAACTTGTTTGCCCGTCCCTAAAATGCCGAGAACAATTTGAAGCGGCAAGGCCCGAGTCAAAAACATTTCAAAATCGATCAGGGAACCCAAGACGCCTTCAAATGTTGTCTCCAGATTGTCACGGGAATCTTACAGGATATTCTTATAATAATTAGTTTCAAGCCTTTATTCCGTTGTCATAGATGGAGCCCAGATATGGATCCCGGCGGACACCAAGCACGTAAACCAGGGGGGGTGGGCGAGGGGGGACGCCCCGATCCACACAAATGCAAGCGGATCGAGCCAAAATATGGGTTATATGCTATTTTGTCGAAAAAAGGTTAAAATTTTGGGGAAAAAGTCTCTTGAAAAACAAAATCCACCTCCCTAAAAAATCCTGGTTACGGGCCTGGGCGGACTTATATGACGTTTACACCGGTTTCTTATCACTAAACTTCACACCCGGAAAAAAAAATATTGGGCCTTGACAGTTCTCAACTGAGCAGCTGAAAAACTTTCTGGTCCAGTAGCAAAGGAGCTGGCTTCTTGAGCTTCTACAATTAAAATTACACCTGTTATGGCACTCCTAAGCTGGGAAAGCCCATCTACTCCATGAGTATCGTCCAATATCAATCCTCAGCTATATCTGCAAGCTCTTTGAACTTTCTGCCCAACAGTATGCATGCGCACGTGATAGACGAACACATCACTAAAAGCGGTTCAGGCCAGCAAATCAACGACAAGCCAAGTACTCAAACTAAATCAACACGTTATCGCCGCTTTATGATACTGTAATCACAGACTGCCTCCTTCAAAAGATCTTGAAACTCACCAAGTAGATTCGCTTGACTGGTCTCATCA